>CM049374.1:26623740-26840616 GCA_026937815.1 Etheostoma perlongum | reverse complement strand
AATCAAAACTGGATATTAGGCATTGAATTGACGGGCCTCTCTTAACAGTCAATTCTTATACTCTTAAATGTTTGGTTACATGAATCAAACTCTTATTAACCTTCAGCCCTCTTTGTCTTCCCAGCATTCAACGCTCACTCTGATTGTCATAGAACCTGCAAGCTGTGTTTTACATCTAAATATGTGTACAAAACTGACAGCATTTTGGTAGTGGTAAATGTGGCTTGTTTATCCTTCAAAAGAAACCATTAGTCAAACAAACAAAGAGCGGTATGTGAGCAGACGTTACTGGCAGAAGCATTAAAATCCACTGCAACTCTCTGCCAGGTTAGTAATTGCTCTTTTTATGGTGGTAATTATTTCCTCTAAGGTGCGCACTGTTGCACACTGCAATTATACATGTGCTGCTATCTCTGTGTGGAAGGGAATGTGGGTGGAGAGTATTCTGAAAAATTATACATTTTCTGAGTGTGTGTGTGTGTGTGGGGGGGTGGGGGGGTCGAGATGGGGGGTGTGGGGTGTGGGGTGTGTGGGGGGTGGGGTGTGCAGTCAGAGAGAAGAAGAAAAATTGAAGCTGCTGAGATCTGAATTGATGCACTGTTTATACCAGGACAACAAAAAGGATGTGGCTCAAATTTTTTCTCATTTATTTTTGTATTCCTGCCTTCAGTTAAGTCCACGCTTTAGTAACACAGCCCTGCTGAAAGATATTGCACAAAGAAGCCAGCATGTAAGCATGATAAGGCCAATGACCTACTATTCATAATTCTGTTTTCTTTGTCCCCCTGTCCTCTCTCTCCATCTATTCCATAGTAGTTACTTTTCTCTGTGTGCTCCAGACAGTGTGGCATTCAGGACCAGGCTGGAAAATGCCTTTACACAAACACCTCTCACAGATAAGGTATCCACTGGGAAACTGTGCAGCCAGTGTTTCCTGATGTTTCTCAGGCCCTGTCAGGATGTGGGAGCTTCTGAGTCAGAACACAAAGGGCAGAAATTCATATGGATAATTCTGTTACGATGCAGCCGCAGCGCTTAGCAGTTTCAGTTGATCTAAGAAGAAGAACTACTATTTGTATAATATTATTTGCCTCAATCCTAGTGAGTGTACAGTAAGTAAGTAAAATGTATTATTATTAGTGTCCATGGCACGAAACCAACGTGTATGGAGAATTGAGAAAGGTTTTGACTTAATGGATACATTATAAATTAAAATGGTGAGTTGTTATTGTAGTATAATGCTTTTAAATATTTATTTATTTAATATTGAATTAAATGGCATTCCAAAGCTGAAACATGGTGAAGAACTTCAAAGCTGCACTAATCAGTATTTTTATATGAACAACAGGTCAAGTGACTCACATGTAATTACTGCTTTTATATACACATCATATATTTTCATGCTTTAAGATCATTTGAACAATGTTTGTATATGTTAAATCCAGAAAAGAAGATTATTTAACTCTTAATCTTTTACCCTATCTAAAACTATTTTTTTTATATAAAAAATGAATGCCAGACAAATGCTGTGTTGTTAAGCTAAAACAAAACTACTTTCATAATTTTGGAAAAGCAGATTTTATTCCGAGAACAGTCTCATGTTGAGCTTATGTTGATGTAAAATGTTAGGATGAACATTCAAGTTGGAGTTAGTTCATGTCAAAAAATATTTATAAACTAACTAATGCTATAACTACAATGTCAGGTAAATGTATTACAGTAAAAATGAATGAATGAATGAATGAATGAATGAATAAATTAAAAAGTCTCCCAAAAAATGGAAATGCTCAATGTACTTAATTCTTTCTTTCTCTGGCTTTAAAATTACACCAAACTACACAAGAGAACACAGTTATATCAGTATCAGTGAATGAATGCTATCACTCTTGACTTTGGGGGATGGCGACAACCGTCAGAGCCCACAGGGTGTCTTATCAATCACTCAGTGTGATTGGATAGGAGGAGATGCAATTGTCCCTTCCTCTACGGTATCATAACCTAATTCTGAGAGATAACATCTCCTGGGAAGAGTTTTCTTGTCGTCTCACAGCTCCATATTCCCATTCAGCTGAACTGGAAGCTATGTTTATTCTATTTTTCCACCTGTTAACATTTGAAGGATTTGTAATCATTGTTCAACCTGAGATTTGCTGAGCAGCTGCCAATTAACCTGACTCCCCTCTCTGTTTGACCTCATCAGTGTGGCATTAAACTCACACAGTCATCAGGGCCCTGTGCTGTTTCACAAAACTGTACAGACTGAAAGAGACTAAGAGCATGAAGGTAAATTTATGCCTTCATTTTTTTTTATATATTCCTGGTATGAAAGAACATGCTGGATTTGGGACTCAGTGAGTTTACATTTCTGTGTGTGTGTGGGTGTGTGTGTGTGTGTGTGAGAGTGTGTGTGTGTGTGCGTGCGTGCGCGTGCGTGTGTGGGAGTGAGTGAGGTCTTGCGGTAAATCAGCCGTCCCTTGACTTTATTATTCAATGTATCTAAATTCTGTCCAACCTCTGTCCACCTCTCTGCAGCAACCTTATTCTGATGTGTTGAATCTCATTACTTTGAGTGTGTGTGTGTGTGTGTGTGTGTATGTGCCTGCTGTGCATGTGCATGTGCATCTGTGGATTGTAATGCATTAGCTTACTCCTCCCAGCGGAGTTCCAGTCTAAACTAAGCAGCGTGATGATGATGCTCTCTGTGAGCTGACACAACCCATTTGGCTAGAAGGAGCTGATCTACACCAGAGCTGCTCATTTACAGAATGGGAGGGGGCGGGGGGAACTGTCTGTGTCTGCCTCGCCCCCTTGTCCTTGTCTGGGTGTTAGTAGCACCGGAAGAAGAGAGAGAGAGAGGTCACAACTTGAGGATCATCTGTTGAGCATTATGTAGACAGTAACTGCACGTGATGGTTCTACAGAATATATAATGCTCATGTTTAAGGACCCTGGGTGTAACCTGTTTTACCTTCTCCCTCTCTGGAAGGTGCTGCATAGCACTGCACACCTATACATCCAGACACAAGAACCACTCCTCTGCACACTTATACAAAGTTAAATCAGCCATGTGTTTTCAATATCTGTTATACCAAATATTATACTGTAAATACACGTCATACATACTAATCGTTAAATACATTAAAAATCACTGTGGATAAAAAAACAATAAAGTCTGAAGCCTGGTTTCCATTGTTCGCCTCAAACACAACGAGACAACAAGTGCAGACAATACAATCATCATATAAATAGCAGGTGGTGGGGTAGCTATGTCAAAATGCTCTTATTTCTTACTTGGTCATAAAAAGTAAGCAAGTAAAAAATAAAATTGAAATTGAATGTGCCACATGGTAATTTATTTTACCATTTCTTTAACGCCACTTTAAAGATGCTCTGTGAAACATTCAGTTTTAAATTTGAGGGCAGATTCTTCCACATGGAACACAGCAATTGGAAACATTTGAAAATAATGCAGTCCAGTACAACACCTCAATGCTAAAACATATACTTGAATTAACTTTTCTATGACAGTGCCAACAACAACTGAATATCATAGGTATTAAAAAAGATTCCTATAACTGTAGACTTTATGACAGAATTGTTGAGGAGTCGACACAAATAATCCGCCTTTGTGCTTCAGTAAATAAAGCCCCACAAGAAATATTACATCTGGTTTTTCATACTTTTTTTATGGTTGTTCTACATTACAGTATTATAGTATTACGTCCCACCTAACAAACCCCATTAAAAAAGATAAACAAAGAACAATTTAATTTTTTTTAGAAAAGTATACACAAAGAATTGTAAAGTATCGTTAAAGGTAGGCTACTATGTGAAGCAAGTAACACGTATGTATTGCCAATGTGTTAATGGATTGTAACGTAACTTAAAAACTGAGAACTACCCCAACTTTCTCGGTTGCCTTTAACAGCCTAGCTGATTTCTTTGTAAATTACGTTTTTTTCAGGAAAATCCAAAGGATATTATGCACGGTCCTGAGTCCATTGCCTCTCAGCTCCCTTGCAGACAAAAGTTAACAACGCTAAATAACACAGACACATTGCTAGCTAGCTAATGTAACACAAGCTGTTAGGGTCCTGAATCAAAACATAACAAACTGCACAATGCACCTTGCACTTTAAACTCTGGAAAGTACAAGGCTTTATTTTATTAAGTGGCAATGACTGTAATCACTTGCACAATAAACTGACTTTGTTTATTTGTGTAATGAGTCATATTAAACACTCAAAAGAGCAAACTACAATCTCAATCAGGGAATAGCATTTAGAGAATCAAGATCAGTGGCCCTGGAACCACCTCCAACATCTATGTTTCCACATCCCTCCTCGTTGTCAATGGAACAAGATAAAGAAGGAGATGCAGAGAAACAAAGACTGTTTGTCTGGCTACAGCTCAAACAGGAGGAAAGCTTCCTGTTAGCACTTGTGAGATAAAATTCAGATGGTAAAATTGCATGAAGGACTCTGTCTGTGTCTTTCTGCACAGGGAAGTCGCCAACCAGCACAGGTCAAGACACTGTGGCATATTTGACTAAATTCTACTATTTAAAGGTGCCCTGCCGCACGTATTTCATTACTTTGTGGAAACGTCTGAAGTTCTACCATGGACTCTGTAACATTTTTTGTGGAAAAAATGCCTTGGTTACCTTGTGTCAAGCCCTTCTAGTGTGGAATTTATGTGCATTTAGTTTCTGTCAGACGGTTTCATATTTTTGTTGTTAGTTGGTTATCGTTAGCTCAAAACACCATTCCAGTGACAGCCTTTGTTGTGTTTGCTAGCTTGTAGCTAAGCCTCTTGTTAGCATCTTGTATGCTACTTGTCGCATAAAGTGACGCATGCATGACTCAAATCTGCACTCGACTTACATTGGGGAGTGACGATGGCAATGGTACACATAAAAATGGTCGCCGTTCTGATCCTGCTAAATTGATTTGAATGGGAATGACCATTCTAGTCTCATTCTATTTTTATGGCCTGTCCTTCATTACCTGTTGCTGTCCTGATCCATGGACTGATTATTCTGTGCCTGTTTTGACTGCATTCCTGCCTTTTGATTCAAGTGAAGTGAACTTTTACCTTAACCTGTCATGTATTTTAGAATGAAGCCTTCTGTTTTTTTCTGAGCCGTAACAGAATGTGCAAAAAATTAAAATTTGTCTATAGGCCAGCATACAATTCAACATATACAATTAATTCTATGATACGGACTCTATTTTCAACAAACAGTTTCACAATAACAACATAAAATAACAACTTGCATCTCCACTCACATATTGAACTGCATGTCTTTAAATACTGTATACTAGATTAAAAGTGCCCCTAAAGTCCCACTGCAGCCACCTTTACCAAATCACCATGCAACTGCTGCTTCATTGTGTTCATAATTGTAATCCCTTGGGCCGATGAAAGAAACAATGCTGGTTAATTAAAACTGCAATCAAATTCACCTCTTAAATTGGTTGCAGAAAGGGACCTCATTCAATTAAATCATGCGTCACTTTCCTTTCAATAACACAAACAAACAAGTGAGGGGGAAGGAGTTGCATAAA
Source organism: Etheostoma perlongum (assembly GCA_026937815.1). NCBI lineage: Eukaryota > Metazoa > Chordata > Actinopteri > Perciformes > Percidae > Etheostoma > Etheostoma perlongum. The sequence continues at coordinate 26,835,049 of CM049374.1, read as the reverse complement.
TCCACGCGCATGTTGATTGCCTTCTACTGTTGGGATTTTTTTTAATTTGGTAAACAGAGGCTGAGGTGGCCTTTGAGGTGCCGTGGAGCAAAGGGGATTAAAGACCCTTCCACTGGCCTTTTTTTGGCACTTGTCATGCACTTAATTTGACGCTGTAATTGACTTTTAAAATCTCAAGGCATTTTGCAGAATGTGTACAAGGGATATTTTGCAGATAAATGCAGAGCTGGGGCTGATAGCACAAAGTAGCTGACTGCTGCTGAAAACATTTCCTGTTTATCTCTTCCAACTACAAGATAGACCATGATCCCAGAGCCCTCTGAAGGCCGAATGTTAATACATCTACATTGTGAGTGCGTGCGTGCGTGTGTGCGTGCATGCGTGTGTGGGGGAGTGAGCTCATGTGCATTTGTGTGGAAGTAATTATATTGATGGAATACCTTGTGTTTGCAATGTTTCCTTCCATTTAGAGTGTTACTTTGTAGAGCAGATGTTGTCCACCTGCTACTTGGGATTTGCCTGCTTGACTGAGAGAATATAAAACAGTCAGGACCTACTCAGGGTATGTACTGTAGGTATTTTGGTACTTTATATACACATAAACACATTAACACGCACTGAACAATGCCTGAACAAACACGTCACATACACACACACATCTAGACACACACTCACACAGGTAAATCAATTCATGCAGAAATCCACAAGGGTTTAACAGAATGGAGAGCGGGGCAACTTTTTCATGTGGGCAATCAGGAGATAATTGGTTTGAAATTAAGTACTTTTTGTATTTGAATGCTAATTAACTGATGAAAGAAAATACTCAATAAGTCATTAACAGAAACCTAAAAGAAAATGTTGACCAAATGAGTGCTTTAAAAGAGTTCTTTTTAATTTTTGCACACCAACTGCAGATAGACTGACTGTGTCAATGAAAGTAGGTAATGAATTGTCATTGACCTTGATACAGAAATGATTAGTATAATTAAATTAAATGCTAACCTGTTAGTTATTACTGTAGGTGGTTGTTGATTAAATTTAGCTTACAATCGCATTAAATGAGACAATTTAATTGAAATACCAGCCTTAAAGCTACCTCTTATGATGCAAAAATGCATATGTGAATGGTTAATTTCACTATTCAACCCTGTTGCCCTGCGCCCCTCAACCCTTTGCCCCTTTGCTTGCCTGCAGAGCTCTCTAAGTCACGGAAAAACTTCCAATGTCAGTCTTGCCTCTTTTTGCAGCCTTGAGATAAGACTTCTGTTTGTTCTGTGCATATCCAGCCTCTCCCATAAGTAATGTGCATTTCTGAGAAACAAATAATACATTGAATATCATTTGAATATCATCTTGAGAAAATGACTCAGTAAATGCACAGAAAGGACCCTGTTGAACTGTTGAGATGAGAGCAAGGGCACAGTGAAGGGACAACAGCAAGATAAACTCTTTGCTTGGTTTGTGCATGTAAATGTGTGTGTAACATTCACATGCACATAGAAAAGGTGTCAAAATGGCGGAATATTTACTCAAGTACTTCAGTTTAAGTAAAGTTTTAGGTACTTGTACTTTACTTAAGTATTTCTATTTGCTGCTTTATACTAATATCCCATTATAATGTTCCACTTTTTACCATGTGACGGCCACATTTTACATAAAAAAAACAAACACATAAGACGGTGACCCCTTACTAAATAAGCAGTGTCCTAAACGTTTCAGATGGATTTATTTATAGCTGTTCAGTTTATTTCACACAAAATACAAAGACTGTTAATAATAAATAAACAAATAAATAAATAAATTGGTGTAGTAGAACCTATTTTTTTCTCTTACCCAGCCCATTAATCATCTCACAACCCTTCAAACTTATGTTTTGACTATTTGGATGTATAACACCACTAGGTTGGAAACCACAGGACTAAACTGTACACACAGTATGTATAGCTCCACCTTGACCAGCTACAGGTAGAACAGTAACATTCTGCTTACACATTGATGCATTAGGATTAGCATATTAATGTCATATTAATCACAGAACTACATTTATTTTTTATACTTTAAGAATATTTGGTTGATAATACTTCTGTACTTTGACTTCAGTAGGATTTCTGAATACACATTATTTCACTGGTACTTTTACTTAAGTAAAGGATCTGGATGTTTTTTATCACTTTACTGTAGATCAGGTACTAAAAACTGTTTTGTGTTATTTTATTAGACTGTGTTCATAAGTAGATACAGTGGTTTTGTTTCAGTTCATGAATGTGTGTGTGGCTGTGTGTTTAAGATGACCGGTATGTCCCCTCCTGATGTTCTTTGGCCCAGTCATTAACCTGGGATTAGCCTGGCAGAAATGGAAGTCAGGGAGTAAGTGAGTCGTCTGATTTCCAATCCCTGAATTGAAACCTAATGCTTCCCTCTTACGAAAGAAAGAAAAACCTCTCCTTACCTCAAGGGTTTTTAAGTATGTGTGGTTGTGTAGACATGCGACAGATTTGCTTGAGTGCATAGTGTGTGTTTCCTGAAGTTGTTAGCTTTTTTAATCTTTAAGATTTATTTTTGTAATGATCATATACATTTAAAAAGGGATGCAGGGTTGCTCAAAGTTTAAATAGAGTTGTGGCCATTTGACCGCCGTGGAGAAATGGGAGTGTGGCTATAGCTTCTGAAGGGGGCAAAATTTGTTTTATGAGGGTAATTGGTGCTTTGCTGCAGGAGAAGAGGGCAAAGCAGGCATGAAATTGTGCAGGGGATCAGATCCGTATCGGAGCATATGGGATAACTGTGGGAGAACAACGGAGCCTGGCAGCCTGGGGTGGCTGGATTAGGGTGCCACTCAGCACTGAGGTACAGTTAAGAGCCAATTTTATTCTCTAGCAACCCAATCAGTGGAAAAGCCCTGTATCCTATTAGAGTCAAGTTTAGGGAGGAGAAGCAGAGCTGCTGGGGAACTGCCATAAAGACATTCATATAGCCATCAGAACAGAGAGCAGGAAAGGCACTGAGAATGGAGAGAAAGGTGAAATGAATTGAGAAAATGCAAAATATATTTTGACAAAGAAACCTCACTTATATAACTTGTTTACAAGTAAATTCACAATCTTGACATGCTTAAGTGATAGCTTCATGCTAACATTCAGGAGATCATCCAGCACTAAAAGGCTGAGAAAATGAAGATCTGAGCAGGGAGTTGGTTGGTCATTTAACACCTGAATAGCCAGTTGATCTCTCATTGTGCCCAGGTTTACACCGTCTGAGCACTGAGCAGGGTCATCGGACCAATTCCCCCCGTGTATTATTGTAGCATGCAGTGTTATTGTGTTTGCAGCGTGGAGCTCGGTGTTGACAAATGCATAGAGGGCATAGCTCATCAGCATTCTCGAGCTGTCCGTCTGTGAATAAGAAGAGGGAATTGGCTGTCAATCCCTAATTAATAAACTCTGCTCCTCTCCCCCCACTCTGGAGTAGTCTGATCAATAACCATTGTGCGCTGCCTTAGATGGAAGCCATTCAGATTTATCTGCTAATATCCTGGGTGATAGCCAGAGCTAGACTGGCGATGACAGTAGGCTCAAAGCCCATTACCTCCTTATTTACTGTTTTAAATTCTGCTATAGTCACAGCCAGTTTCTGTCTCTAGAGTAACAAATAAGGGAAAATGTATTTTCTCTTCCCGGGACAAGCCAAGGACAAAGCAGATGAAAAATGTTTGAGTGTCTCTTCATTTTAGCTCGTTTTCTGGGCTGGGATATATTTGTAAACATGTATGCATGCAGATGTAGATATTTCTGTTTTAATATATTTAACATAACAATTGCAAGTTTAAAACTGAAAAGCCTACCTTCTTGCCATATTTGACAAAATATTCTATGGTGATCAATTCACTCCCTGTCTCCTCTTTTCCAATCTAAAAATCAATGCCCCCATCTCCTCTAAAAATGTCACAGCATTTCAAAACAAGCTGGTTAATTTCTAATTTCTCATCCTGTTATAAATCCTGCTGTTTTCTTCCTTTTATCTTCAGCACAGTCAGCACAGTGTCCATATCCTGTTCATCCGTCTGCCAGATTTGACAGCAGGACAGATATTCCCCGTTATTCACAGTGATCTACAGTCGATGAATAAAATCAGGCATACCTACTGTTGCAAAAGCACAAGCTCAGAAAAACATATGGAATGCCTCACATTTGAGATGAGCACCAGGCCAGCAACACCGGTGTCATGTACAGATCTTGAGAGTGGATTAATAATCCTAACCTTTGCTCTCAGGTCTGGTGTTTATTTAAATTGAAAGACTAATTAGGCTACTTCTTGGTTGCTAAACACTGGCTTAATTACTCTCTTTTAATGTTATTTTGCCACAGTATGTTTAAACTGTGAATCTGTTCTTATCTGGTTACAACATTTCAGTTTTGTTCTTTTGGAGCAAAACCTTTGAATATGATTTCATTATTTATTCTAATTCTGTTCTGCTCAGTTAAAGGGGCACTCCACCATATTTACACTTGACGTTTAGTTTACTTGTCCACTACTCAACCTATAAAAACACTTATAAAATGTCTTGTTCTGGTGAGACCTTTCCAAACTTTTATCACAGACAATATCAAGATGAATTATGAGAAACATAGAATCCAGCCTTTTTGGAGCTAGATCCATACTAGACACTATGAGTAAGAATAGCTTGGTCTTCAATTGTGACTGTTCCTTTATTAATCTGTCTTTTTTGACTCACCCAACTTTGTGAGAACACACTACTAGATCTCTGGAGGGAAAGGGAAGTTCCACTTTCATACAACAAGGGCCTTATTGCCTTAGTTATGGCCATAATCAGTAATATCAATATTGTCTTCAAAAAGTTATTTTCTGAGATTCATTAACCCAACATCAGCTGATTACATGTAGACAGGATTGAAACAATCTCTCAGTTCAATGAGAAATTATTACTGACATTTTGGTTTAACCTTCAAATAAAGTGGTTTAGATAGCTTAACTGTTGTTTTCTTTGCCAAGCAAACTTTGTTGTAGCAATGCCTTCATGTTCTGAGATCTCAGGAATGACTTTAGTGAGTATATTGTCATCACAACCAATAAATAAATAAAATGAACTACATACAGTAAGAATTACGGTAGTAAAAATAAGACCAACATTGTAAAAAAACATTTTAATTTATCTTTAAGGAGAGACTTTAAAGACACTCTTCTATTACTCCATCATCATGATTACATGCATAGTCATTTGCAGGGCTGAGGACTCCTGTGAGGCTGGAGTTTCTGCATTCATTGTAGCCCAGAACATGCTTCAGGTGGCCCAGACAGGAGCTTTTGATAAGCACTCTTTTACGAACATTATTCCTGTTCAATGGACTTGAACTGAATTATCACAACATCCGAGGAGAGCTTTGAATTTGAGGTGTGCCTTTGTTTATGCTCTATCACCCAAGTTAAGTGGTAAACTTGGATGGAGGATGGAAGCACGTAGGAGATGTACGCTAAGGGATGACATGTTAATGGCCTTAACAATAACCTTTCATATTGGTTTTGCAGTGTTGGAAACTAGCTGCAGGATCACAGCCTGTCAGGACCTTGGGATTATTCTGCATCTGTTTACGAAGCTTTAAAGTGACATTATTGCAGATCGTGTGATGTGTGGGACTTGTAGAAGTGGTTGCTTGTGTTTATTCAACTTACTGAGATATTGCAGCTATCAACATTCATATGTTATTTACATAGACACATTTGTTCAATTAGATGTGTTGAAAGCTCATAAAAACACACACACACACTCATCCATCCATCCACAAACACACACAGGCCCATTAATCGTTTTTTTGATTCAGGGTTTAAGCTCCTGTGTGCTACTCCCCTGGCAGGTCCCGCCTCCTAGTTTAGTAGTAATAAAGAGGCTAGAAAGGCTTAAACAGGCAAAGCATCAACCTTGTTTATTGCTGTTGTAACCTTGGTGCACATGCACGTCCAGTTGTTAAAAACTTGTTAAGCTTCAGTTTTGGTGGTAAAATAAAATGAAGACAAGAAAGATCCATGGTAAATTAATAGCAGGCTAAGCCATTGATTTAGCATTGCACTACTATACAATAGTCCGACTCATGATGGACAGTTAAAAAAAGATTGAGACAGCAGAATCAGAGATATCTTTATTTTAATATCAGTTTGTTCTACATGATCTTCCTTGTCAAAACCTGTGGCCTACATTACCCACAATGCATTTCAACTGCTGACAGTTTGCTGGGAGATTCATGTGTTTTATGCTAGTTGCAGCTAACGTAGAATCGAGCCGCTAGCCTCTAGCAGAGATGAGGAACGGACTACAGAGGTCTGGTAAACTTCTCTCTAATACCACACCTCCAAAGCAATGAAGCAATTTATTAGCTTTTGTGCTGTTCCCTCTGGAGTCACAAAAGGCTTTATTCACCTTTTTTTATGCAGTTGTAAACACACTTTGATGTGAAAGCAAACAAGGTTTGCTTGATTTCACTTTTCAGTTTACAGGGAATGTAGAAATGAATGCTTTTTCTCAATGAGATACTATACAACTGATAACTTATGACCTTTTTATTTATACCCTCCTCCAAAGCATGCTGAAGGAGGGTTTGGCTACTCGACGTAGCATTCATTGATGGGAGGTAAACGTGTTCTGGTTTAATGGCATTTCTTTAAACTAATAAGAATCGTCATGGGCGGAGCTAAACTCTGCACAGAGCCGCTTCAAAATAGTCGTGCGAGAGAAAACTCAGATTGGACAGATAGTCTAGCTAGCTGTCTCAATTTACCATACAGAGATTGGAGGAGCAGTTAACCATAGTCCTCATATATCCACCGAATTTAAAATTCCAAGACAAAGAAAGTGGAAGGAAACTGAAAATACATGCATCCAGCTGAATTTCCTGCTGCCCTGGAGCAATCCCGGAAGTGGAATGCGAAGGCTATATAGACTATGGTGTACACAACATGTGTTTAGTTGGCTTACTACATGTTAGACTTTGCAGTATTGAGCAAATGAACCCAACTTTGACGTGGATCCAAAATGTAAAAACCTGATTATTTGCTACCATGGCGGGATTGCAGAGACCTGTTTATATTTGCAGATGTCTTGATTACTGAGCCATTAGATTAATTGAGATAAGCTTCACCATGCTGTTCATAGACCCTTAATATCCCCTTTACAAATAATCAGCGCTTAGTAGTGCAACAAGGTTAATACAACATCCTGCAGAGGCCACGAAGGCAGACAGCCCAGCAGTCCAGAGGCAACTCCAGAGGTGAAAGAAGACACACACCATAAAAACTGCAGTGAATCATGTCTGCAGCCTCATGGAATCAGCGGACCATGTCCTGGCACTGATAGTTTGACAGATGATACATCACCATCAACTGCAGGATCTATTGTTATGACAGCAGGAAAGATGGTATCATACTGCAGCAATATCCACAATCTGACAAACACAGATAGACGCACACAGAAGCGTACTGTAACTGCAAATACACACAAATGATAAATTCACTTTTTACCCCCATAAAAATTGTATCTGGCAGATCACAGATTAAATAAAGTTTTGTTTTCATTGTTTAAAAATACAATAAGTCACAGTTTGCCAGGCTGATTTATATCATTATTATTGGAGTACTGTGCATTTGCCACAAGATGTCTCACTTCATGCTTGTTTTTCAGGCCACTCTCCTGTGTACACACAGTCACATGCAGGGTGCACATGGTGTGTTTAATGTGACCAGCCTAGCCACTCTCCACATGTGTTGCAGTCTCCTCTGGGAGAACAGGAAAGCATCTGCCTCCCTCTGTCTGTCTAACACATTTCTGGGAAAATAGCCCAAACCTGTGGCTCAGGAGGAGGAAGAGAAAACACATAAATACACACACACACACACACACACACACACACACACAAATATATAGATATACAGTACACTTAAATACATTTACATGACCAAACAAAAACAACAATAATTTGTGCAAATATGTGTTTGCACAATATGATTGGGCTGTATAGATATAATGGTACCTATTACTACATGCTGATAGTGTTGTTATAATAATACTGATAAAAATAACAATCTATGTATCTTTCTAAGCCCAGGAAAAAATACCTACAGTATATAAACAAACCATTAGCTGTAATAAGGGAAGACACTGCTGGCTTCATTAGGTACTCAGAAGGAGCAACCCCAATAAGAGCCCTGCTCTCTGTCTCATCTGGTTGGTTAGTTTTTCCTGTGTGTAGTGTTTTGTATTTTCATTGTGCTGTGGGGAATAGGTGCCCTTTGGACCATGGAGAGCCGTGAATTAAGGAAATGAAATCTACTTTTAGAGTAGGCAGTACAGGAAAAATCACACAAGCATGAGACAGCTCCAGGTTGATAATCTTTACGTTGAAGAAAACTGGTGATTAAGGGTAGCCTGGCTCCACCCTCCTACGTACTTACACTCAATTTTCATTTTCCTTCAGTACTCTTGAAATGTACCAGAGTCTACTAGGACCAGGCTAGATTAAGGGATGCATGAATACAATATAGTTTAAGAATTCTCTAAGACAGGGGTCTTCAACGTGTTTTAAGCCAAGGATCCTTTAATTGAGAGACGGATCAGTACTACATTTACTGTTTAAAATAAAGTTGCATTAAACTGGGCCTTTAACATGTGGGCAGCCTAAAGCCCATACATTTTAGTCCATAATGTGGCACATTGAATCCTCAGGATTACCCATCATTTCTGGCTTTTTTGAAAAATAGGCTGATTTATATTTGCTAATAATATGTTGGATTCATGTTAAATTTCAAAAAATTAACAATTTAATGGCCCCCCTGCTAAACTCTGAGAACCCCCCTAGGGGGTCCTTGACCCCGTGTTGAAGATCTCTGCTCTAAGAAATATGACTCCAACAGCACTGTGGTGTCAAATTATGTCAACAAAATGATTGACATAAAAGTCATAAAACAACAACCTTGAAAATTGCTAATTGTCATTAATTAACCAAAAGTGACAGACATGCACCTGTTTCTGTTTTTCTTTTCTTTAATTCTTAATTGAATATATTTGCATTTTAGATTGTCAGCGATTAAAAGGACATCCTGACTATCAGATAGATATACAAATCATTATTATTGCTATTGATTTAATTTGTGGGCCTGTGATTTAAGCTATTTAGTCTTTTATCATACTTTATTATAATAGTGTTTCAAAAAATAGCGTTCCTATAGTATTTGTTTGGTCAGTGTCGACCTAATGTTAGTGACCTTATAATATTCAGACATTAGATTTAGAAAGAATCACACTTTGGTAACAGTGATAGCACAGCCCGCTGTAGTGTATAGCTCGTAGAGTACAAATAGTTTATCTTTTTTAATGTACGCTAGTTAGGCTCATCTTAACAGGATCTAGTTTAAGCAAAGATTCTCTATAGCTAAACAGTCTCTGGTGTAACACAGGCGTGAACAAAAAGCCAGGACAGTTTTGTAATTGCAAAGATCCTCTGCTCTAAACAGTGACTCGTTGGTTCTAGACCGTCTCCAATAGAGAATCTTTACAACGTGCACAACATCCCGCCTACGAGGATCCTGATTGGACAAGCCCTGAAATAGCCGGTAACCAATCCATTCCAAGCTTCATGTAACGTCAATTTGACGTTTGCAACACTAACACAGCAACAAACCTGCGTTTATCAGTATTTTTGATAAACACTGAATCTGCGTATTGATCAATTACTGAGAATTAATACTCAGCTCAGCAGAGTTGATTGAGACCTAAGTTTTCAACTTTCAGGTTTCATTCCTCAGGTAGCCAGAAAAACGACTCCAAGAGATTGTTGCAGGTGTCTGCCGAATGTGTAAGTAACATTAACGTTAGCTAGTTGATTGTTTGCAAACACAATTTTGTAAGACAAGGACGTTAATATGTCACTTTTTTAAATTTTATTTTACAACTACAACGAATGATTTTTGTTCATGTCAAAATACTGAATATTTGATTTGAAAATTGACTACTAAATTGACTACTACTAAGAAATTTGTGAAAAATGCCCATCATGATTCCTCTAATGCTCAAAATTTGAATCCAAAGATATTCAGTTTACTTTGGCATCAGACAAAGAGAAGCAGCCTTACCATTGAGAAGCTGAAATTAGGTCATTATTTAAAACATACTAAAGTGATTCAATAATGGTGAAAATAATCGGTAATTGACTAATTATTTTACCTTTTGTGTCATTCTTAGTATCATGTATTGTTTCCAACATGTTTTCCTGTTGAGTTGTGTGTATTTTTATAAAGCCCTATTGTAGCCAGGTGTTGCGGACTGATTTAGGCTATAAATGAGCTATGTGTAATTGATCCATTATGTACTTGGCCTTATCAAGATAAACTATTAATAAATAAATAAATAAGCCAACAGGGATATGAGGGATATAAAGTACTTATACATAAAAGTTAAGCTCCTTTTGCATGCAGTGTTTACCTTAAATGCAATCCCTATCAGATTAAAACCCCATTTAACAGCTCAGAGTGATGGCACTGTATACCATCACATACAAGCTAAATGCTCCCGCTGCACAGCCTGAGAAGGTTAGCTGTTGTCGTGCAGGATGTGATGTATTAGAGGCTGTCACTCTTGGTCCTGCCTCTCGCTGCAGGCCACCTATTTTCCCCATGAATTCTCACTCACTCTGTCTGTGGTTATAAGTCTGCCAGTTTGAGTATAGCTGTGTGTGTGTGTTTATGTGTCTGTTAGAGTGTGACTGTGGAGAATATGTTCCAAAATGTGTGTTATCTATTAATTCCTTCATTAAGCCCTTATCGCCAGTTTTAATGCCAATTAAGATGCTCTTTAATGTGACGGCAGGGCGGGAAAGCGACTATGCACTTCTCACTCCACACTGACAAGAGAAGAGGAGTAGACCACGTTCAGACAGGACCACCCACTCGCCTTATCAAGCCACTAAAGGCGCCACAGGCCTGTTAGTTTTGCCTCTTTAACACTGGCACTGTTTAATATGCTCAACTGTATATAATGACATCTAGTACTCACTACAAACGTTTTGAAGGTGATTTGATGTCAGCATGCCACTGTGGAGCAGCTTGAAGTTACAGTATGGTTGCTACTGTACAAAAGCATTTTAAAAAAGAGGTTTACTGAGTCTTGCTTGAACTGGGAGAGAAGTTGACAATCATTGTGACGTGCATAATTCACACGCTCCGCTGCATGGTGTAGGACATGTTGAGGTCACAGTTTTCTCTGAATTGGGTTGAGCAACACTCTGCTGTATTTACTTGCAGGAGGGACACCACATGTAGATAGATAGATGCATAAATGTGTACATGCATACATACAGACAGACAGACAGGTGCCTTCTATGTAACTGACATTTGGAGCAAGACAAAACTTTTGCAAAAACAGTCAGGGTCACTGTGAACACTTTTGTGTGAATTATAATTAGATAGCATTGACAGATCTGCAATATGCAGACTAAGCAGATGGCTCATGGACAGTGTGGAGAGGCGGGGGGGTGGGGGGAACTACAGGTCTCTCCTGTTATAGCAGCTGGTTGAAAACTGTAGGATGCTGTGTGTCAGCAGTACAAGAGAAAAAATAGAGGAGAAGAGAGATGGAGACAGGCAGAGAAATAGAGGAGTGGATTGAGGATGAGAAGATCGAAGTTCATATCATGGAAAGCATCTAATGATTATTTTCTTGATGAATCAATTAATCTATGTGTGCCCATTTCAGTTTTTCAGAGCCGACATGACACATTTAAAATACTTGTTTTTTTGTGTAACCCACAGTTTAAAACATAATAACAATATATTAATAATAATAAAAATATATACTATCATATGACAATATTTTGCCAGTTTTGCTTGACAAATGATAAATTGATTATCAAAGTCATCACATTTCCACATTACTGTTTTGCAAGGCTAAACTTGATGAATCCCGCCGACACAAAAACAATACCATGAAAAATGTACACAGATTTCTTTCTACATTTCTAGGATTTTTTCAGTAAATATCTGACCAAACAATAAGTAAACAAGTAAACAAGTCTACAAATGTGGCTATGGACACATTCAGTCAGTACCATAAACATACTGATATTTAATACCCAGCCCCATTTGAAGAGTGAAAGTATAGCATTGGTGTACCATGTTGATGCTAACCTTCAATCTTAAACATGTTGGATTGACTTTGCCATAAAAATAAAAAAATGAAATAACAAAAAACAAAAATGACCTCCTTTAAGAGCTTCCTTCAGTGTGTTGACGTCACCTCCTTTCTCCTCTCCCTGTGTGGCACTGATGTCTCTTTCCTCCCCTCTATTTTCCACTCTCTATCCTTCTCAATCCCAGCTTTGATGTATGCATGAGGGAGGATTTCCTGAAGACCAAAGAGGCCATTACCCAGGGGCCATTAGGCCTCTAGTAGAGCATGTCAATGAGTGCTGAGTCTTGCTCTGTTTTCACATGCAGCCACTTTACTATCTGGTAGGATAGAGGGGTATTCTCTGGGGGTAATAAAATGTAGTCTTGAATTTATATATTTCATCATGAACATCTGTATTTTTTATCAGAATAGCACTGTTTGTGTGCCGTGCTGTAACATTTGATATAGTGGTTGTTTTCTGCTGTGGAAATTTCTTGTTATAGCGAGGGAGGAATTTTGTTGAAGATGAAACCTTGTTGAAACAAAATAAAGACAGGCTGCAAACTGAATTAAAGGTCTGGGTATTCGGTGAAAAGGTTTAATTGTTTTCTCGAGAGAACAATTTGATGACAAGAACAGCTTTCACGATGCATAAAGTTACAGAGTGACAACAGTTCTGTGTGAATACAATCAGTAATATACTTCTTTATATCCAGTGCCCCCAGAGGAAAACCAACCCTTGTTTGGAAAACAGTTTAATCTTAAACATAACAATTAGTGGACCTCAGACAGACAGTTGGAGCTCTTACGTATTTCTGAATCTGCCCCTCCTTGCGTCAAGTTTCTTGACCGGTCATTCTATCTTAGCTGAAAAAGAACATCTCGTCTCTTTGGATAGGCTCTGATCTCGACCTGTGACCTGCTATGATAAACACAGCTTTAGACAACTGTTTCTGTCAGACTTTAGGCCATTTGTCCTTGGAGGACAAATTCAAAGTCATACCGTATCCAGTTGTCTCCTACAAGGAGAAGACACTGAGGACAGATACAGAAGTCATATACTCTGAGAAGCATTGGAGATCTTATTATGAATAATTAGTATGAAAATCATTGGTTAAATGTAATTTTCCCATTACATTTCTTATGGTTGCATGTGAGGAGGTTGGGTCATTAATTGGTGCTGTTGTTCTTTCATGCAGACTTAGAGCGAGGGGAGTGAGTCATCATCAATCAGGATGAAACGCTCTGACATTTTGAGCATGAAAGTCCCACAATGCCTTGCAGCCCAACGTCGCTGGGTACGTTTGCATTTTACAGTAAGGGAGGTATGCAAAGCACTGTGGTCAGAATGAGATTTTTTGTTGTTGATATTAGCAAAGCCTAGAGGTCATGCCGGTAATATTACAGAGCAAAGCAAATAATGAGGGATGTGGGATATACAAATATTTATGTAAACATGGAGGTCTGTGTTATTTAGATTGGATCTTTCTGTTTTGGTGAGTGGATGAAACTAAATGGAATGATAAGCTGTGAGGTGAGCAAGGGAGTAAGCTGAAAAGGACACAAAGGGAAGATAACCTTGATTGCTGGAATCACTTTGCCGATCTCTTCAATATATCCCTGTGGAGGACAAGAGCATGCTGACTCTTCTCTGCTGTGGTTAAAAAAAAAAGAAAAAAGAAATGCCCTCAAAGAAAGTGTGTGGTAAATGAGTGACAGTATATCATGCTCCTGTTTTAACAGAGAGCACTTGAGAAGATCACTGAAGTTTACTGAAAGCGTCGGGACTCTCTCTCAAGGGCAGCTGGCTCTGTCATCATCTGTGGTGAATGCAACGTGCAGTCCTTCTCTTATCAGAAATATAAAATCTAAGCATTCAGCATGCTGACTAGACTAGGTTTTACAGAATGTGAAGCCTCACTTTTCTGTCCAGCGCAGCAAAACATCAGCATACGGGCCACAGAAGGAGACAGAGGAGGTGGTTAAGGAGGAGAGAAGATGGATAAGGTAGAGGAAAAGGAAGATAAGTGGCCTGTGTGTGTGTGTGTCTGGGTGTGTGGGGTGCACATTTACTAGTGACTTCTTCGAGGCCTGGAGACAGGGTAAACAAGAAGTGATTAATTTTACTCCAACCTACTTGGCCTCTGTCTGGGGGAGCAGTCCCCAGACGGTCCGATACAGAACAGCAAGGCCTGTCTCTTTTCTTTCAACTTGATCAATAACAGATTGGCAGGTCATTATCTTAAGGAGAAACTGCACAGCCAATGAGAGAGACCCTGAGCCGCTGAGAACCACCTCTTGTCTGCCTTTTTTCCCCATTTGGAGTATGAGCAGAGCTTGATCCCATTGATCTGTGTGTTTTCACTCAGCGGATCCCTTAGCTGGCCGTATTGATCAGCTCTAATAAAGAGTAGATTCTCTATAAGCATCGCAGCATGTTCAATGAGATCTAAGGCCTCAGGGTGGCAATCACCTCTTTTATCTGCCACTCTTCTTCCTACACACACACACACACGCACACACATACATATTTGCTAGGTATGGGTGTGATGGAGTTAAATCTTACAAGAGATTTTTGCATTCCGTTTTCCTCAGAGCTAACCTTACCTAGGACATAGAACACAGCATTTGTTTCCAAACAAACTGTGCAACGGAGACAGTGATAACAGATTTTCTGTCCGTTGATTTTCAAATGAACAAGAAGCCTAGAAACTAGATGAATCTGCAAACTCGTGTTTTATTTGAACGTAACTGGCATACTGCGTCGACCAGCGCAGCACGTTCACGAAACTCAAGCTGTCAAACCAGGCGGTGCTGATTAAATATGAATCAAGATTCTGATACTGTATTGCCTAATTCTCAAATGTTTTCCTAAAAACCATTGTAGGGTAATGTTACTGTAATTTGAGAAAGTTGTAAACAGACAGCCATTTTCTTTCCTAATTCAAAACGGACCAAGCATCATCCCAACTTGCATGAGCCGCTCAGACCTATATGTCGTTTCATTGTTCTGATTGGCTTTAGGTCTATCCAGTTGGGTATACAGGTCTTACTGATCTAGCATAGTAGAAAGAATGGTTCTTAACCCTCTCCGTTTGTCTACTTTTCCTCCTTTGTCAATGGGGCTCTTCCTCTTTTGCCGGGTAGTTTCCACAGCTACACTGGTTGTTCCACCGGCTATTTCCGCGACCTGATGATAGCTTCTGTTTTGTTAAATTCTAAAATATTGAGTTGCCTCTTAGTGAAATGCTCACTGGTAAGAAATGATAAAGACTATATGTCTAAGGCTTTTATTGTGAAAGATAAGAACGAAAGTAGTGAAGCCGTAATGCGCTGTTGTGAACAATGGGGGTTGCAATACATAATTTAGTGTCTTGGTTCAGACTCAGAGCTTCTGTGTTATTATATTGTTACCATAAGAATAGGCACGACTTAAACATTATCCTCTTTCTTTTTGCCATAGAGACAAACTTTCATTTTCCTGGAGATCGTATTGACAGAAAGAATTGCGTTGTGAAAGCAGTGCTTAGGCAACCAATCTAAACGTCGATTGTGTCATTATTGTACAGCTATTACAATGTGCAACATATATTTACTTCATAATGATGAGTTAAAGAAAAAAACTTGTCTACTGCCATAAATTGGTTGCCGATCATCTCTTGGTCCCAGAAATTGTAGACACCCAGAGGCATACCATCCATCGAGAGAAACATCTCTACCCCCTGATGCTTTGTTTACACAGATAAACCCGCTCTATGTTCTTTCCGTTAGAGAAAACTACATAATTGTGCATTAACTCAAAATTAAATTTGCCTTCCCTTTTCTTTCTCCAGGCCCCATGAGCCAGGTAAATAGATATAGGTTAGCCTAATTTATGTTTGAATGGAAGGAAGTAAAATAACAAGGGGTGTCTCACTGTGAGTCAGCAGAAATGTGTAGTGTGAGTCAGCCAGGCTGCATCACTCTACCAGTATCTGTTTGTTGTTGTCATTAATGTCATGATGGGAAGTATGGTACAGTAAATTAATGTGCAAGAGTAGCCATCAATTAAGGTTATTTTTCTCCGCATAGGGAATAATAATAAATCAAAACACAGCTGTCTCCTGCTTCACTGCCACAGATTTGTTTGGAGGGGTGGAGGAAAGAAGCTCAATATGTCTCAAAGATTAGTAGCTCTGGGGAATAAAAGCAGTTTTTTTCCTCTTCCTGAGGAACAGGCCTAGATATTTGTTCTGACTGAATGATCCGTGACATCTATGTACATAAACAGGGGACCGCTGTTGTAGCTTTTCATCCCCACCATCAGGTGGATTTTTCCTCCTGCTGAGGTCTGTGCCCCATAGTGTGTCCTTTCTACCAAAACAACCCCATCTTCCCTGTCAGTGAAGAGACAGAAGTGCTGTGCAGCAACCCTGCCGACTGCCGTGTGGCTTTCTGTAGCAGAGCACCTGCGTATCCCCTGCTGACTGGCTGAGCCAAGGACAACGCAGACACAAGACTGTCTGTCTCCAACTGTGTCCAGCAACGAGCTGAGAGATATAATACTCCCTGAGGAGTGTACTGAATCTGGAATTAGACAACTGTAAAAAAACCAAAAATAAATAACTAAAGCATTGAGCACCTTCATCCCTATTCTGTGTAAATGACTGTAGGGACAGAAACACACCTGGAACACATCGTTTAAAAGCTGTACATCATTATTGTGTGTTCTCTATTGCATTTATGAACCTGACAATGTGTTTTGTTTTGGGTACAGTTGAAAAGGGAGGATCAAAGAACAAACGGCAGTGCAGAAATAGGTAATAAGACAGGTACAGGTGTACACAAGGTAGACACACAATGGCCCAATCCCAAAGTGAGCTTTAAGGACTAAAGACTCACAGATTGATCTCAGGTGCTAAGTGAGTGAGTGTGTGGCCACATGGGCTCAGATAGGAATAAATGGGATTAGGACAGCACTTCAGAAGATCACATGTTACCTTGGTGACGTTTAATAACAAATATGTTGCTGACACTTGCCGGTTTGGGTATTTGCATTTTAAGTGTGTTGCTTTCCACACGGCTGAGGCACCTCGCGCCCTTTGAAATTCGCCATTGGGACAACCCTAAGCCATTACGAATTTCGTGGGAATTCGCACCAAAGTGCGGACTTTGGGATTGGGCCATGGACACACACACACACACACAGCTGATAGAGTGAGATATCCACTTCTCGGGGGGGTTACCTTCCTGCTGAATTAGATTTACCCAGAAGTTTCATGTTCAGAGGCACCCAGTTATGAGCAACAAGGAGCCCAACCTCCCCTCAAAATAATGGTGACAGCATGAAATAATAGCAAAGTGTTCTGAAATTCTCCTTGCATTCATTTAATTGTTCATCCAATGGAACAGATGCACCAATAAGTAAGAGGAGCCCCAAGGTGATTGCTGAAGGTTTACATTCAGAGTTAATACAATCATCCCCTCTACAGTCATGCCTCTAATTATGAAAGAAAAGCCTTGATTCTTGCTCATAATCCCGACTTTGAGGAGAACACAGTGCACGGAGGATGAACATACTGAGGAAGAGGAGGTGGCCTGATGCGCGCTCCCGTCTGACTGTCGCACAGGAATAGACTGTTTGAAGTGAGGAAGGACCGCTTGTGCCTACAGCTGAGTCAAGTGCCACAGCTAGGATGAACAAATACAGGAAGTCGAGCAATTGGACCTTCAAAATAAAACGTAACGTTAAAAAAGTCCTTGAACCAATGCTTGGATTTTATGCCAAATCTGTCCCCCAAATTGACATATTTTACAATGGCAGGAATTTTCCAAGTTACCCTGGTGTTATGTTTGTAAAAGAAATCCACTACCTCTGGTCACTTTAATGCTATTGTTACATAGTATATCACTGTGAGCTCATTAAGTCATATTACTGAGAATACAATAATTAATATTACGGTTTCTTTTAAATTTCTGCCTTCATTCTCCTACAACTTTAATATACATTGCCCTAAAACGATAAATGGCTTTATTTTGAAAAGCCGGATAGTGGCACACTATTTCGGTCGTGGCCCGCTTTACTCTGTATGTTTGTTACATTGGAGATAGTGGAGAGAAAAGGAGCAAATGTGTGCGGCGGCGGATAGGCAGGGAGGACAGCCAGTGCGCAAGCACATCAGCAGCAGCGGCGGCGGCAGAGCATCTTCCTGATCTCCCGTGTCTTCAGCTGCCAATCGTCTGTGCGTCTCTTATTAAGATTTCACTGCCGGCTGAACTGTCCAGAAGCGTCCTCCAACCATCACCTACCAACACACACTTTCTCTTGAGCTCGGTTATTCTTAGCTCAGCTGTGAGAGACAGTCCTTCCGGTCCTTCTCTTATTTATCCCAGTTTCTTGAATATTTAATGAAAAATGGCGATCTGCGCGCAGTCGTACGGTATTTTCTGCCTCTTCACAATCCAAACTGTACTTATTATATGCGTCTCCACGCCGACAGACGGGACTCACCTCTTCCCACAGCAATACACGTAAGTACCCTGCACCGTTTGGGGGATAAACCGAGGTCCAGAGCGCGGAACTAGGACAGGTGGCCCCACCAAGCCTGCACTTGCAGCGTCGCTTACCTTGGTGCGAGAGGAGCTGATGTCCCTGATGTTCAAACACAGAAGACGCAGTTTCCGTGTCTGATGCCGCGTTATGAATCACGCTCTCGTTATTGGCAAATAAGGCAAGCGAGCAATAATATAGACCTAGCCTATATAAAGGGACACAAATTAAATGATAATATTCGATGTGTTTTGCTGTCGCTGCATGGGGGAGAATAACCCAGTTTACGCATGGTGGATATGAGCTACAACGAGGCTAGTATAAAAAGTCATCCACTGGATAGGCTGAACACGCACCGTGCAAATAACCATCTGTGTCCCACAGCAGGATACAGTGGTGATTTTAACAGGGTACTTTTGATTCAGAGATTGGAATTATTTAATGTCACCTAAGCAGGAGCGCCAGGTCTTGAAACCTTAAGGTGAAGTCCCCGCATCTCAGCTCAACTGCAAAACTACTTGCTTGGACTTTTTTTCGGGGACAATTATGTAGCAATGGCTTCCAGATTGATATCTGGTGATTTTTGCAGTGATAAGAAACTAGACGATTTTCTTGTAAAAGTATAGTTTAAATGTAGACGCATCACTGTGTTGCTTTATCCAGCTGACCAGAGCACACGTGTGCGCGCGCGTGTGCGTGTCGCGTACTATATAATTGGACCTTTTCAGCATACACCTGTTGAGAAAGAGTTTTGAAATTTCTTCTCAAGTGCGAACAATATACGAATTAAACATTGAATGACATCCTGAGGCAGATTGCTACCTCGGAACACGCAGCAGTTCACCACTTTTTGCGTCGTCAAACTAGTCAAACAATTTGCATTTTTTTTTTTTTTTTATAAAATATTTTTAAGTGTACGCTGCTTCGTTTCAGATCTTGCTGTCCTGTAGGCCTACTTTATTAAACCCGGTGAAGCCAGAGTGCGCCACTTCCTCACTCAAGTCTATACGTGATGACGTGACAATCTGATCTGGACATGGTGTGGACCATGTAGTGATGATTAGTCAGTCAGGTTCACATAAATGTAGAATCTAACTGGTTTCTCCCTGATGCATCTGCTGGGTGATCTCTTTGTTATTCCTGATTGCCAAGGTGACTTTCAAAGGAGAATCACTTACCTTATATTAGGCTACTGTTGAATGACTTTAATGGACAATTAGCTGCATTATTGATTTGATCACTTGAGCACCATCAGTGAAATGATGGATGGATTGTAAGAAGTATATTTATTGAATTTGAATATCCATGTTATAATCTACACCTGCAGTACATGATTGAAATGCGTAATAATAATGTAATGTAATCTTGCAGCAATATCTTGTCTACATTTCCCTCCAAATACACCTTGTGGTTTTTAGAAGATTGTTGGTTTGTTGTAACTATACTGATACAGTTACCATTGTTATAAGACAATGTTAATCTCATTAGATACAATAAATAGTCTAGGTCCTGTACCTTATTTTATATTCAGGCATCTCATGGGTTTTAAAAATTGGGTTTTGTGTCACCCACATCACTGTGCTATTTGCAAGAATTTGACGGTTACCTAATTGAAGTGTATGGGGAGCGGCTGTGGCTGTCTGGCTGTGGCTGTTCATTGGGTGTATAGGCTTCACACACACACAAAAATGCACACTCATTTTAATCATTTTCATCAGTGCCAAGAACGTGTACATTTTCTACACCTTACCAAATAAAATCTTGATTTTAATGTAGTTATTGTACTGCAGTGATTATGTTTATAGTATTTTGTGTGTGTGTGTCTGTGTTTGGAGGAAGAAGGTGTTTGCATGAGGGAAATAATTTCCACATTCCTAAATTCCACTATGTGAAGGAAACCTGTTTAACCTCGATAACTGCTATCTACGTGTACAATCTTCTTCCAAAAAGTAAAATACCATAACTTTAGTGAGTCTATATCAAACTCAGAGCAATTTCCTCCCAATTTAGTTATTTCCACACATGCGAAAATAGTCCATCTTTCGCCCTCAAATATATTTCAGCGTTGCACTTGGAATAACAAGATCCATTGCAGCAAAACAAACCTGTTGTGTGGCTGGCATCAAAATACGTTTCATCACATTTTCCCATAATGTTTGCCTAACATACATCTTAACACATAGGAAATACATCAGGAACAGAGGTGCCAAAAAGCAAAGTTGTTATATTACATCAGACTGCACATTGACAACTTCTCTGTTTTTTGAACAACTTTCAAATCACAGGTTTTCAAGCATTCATTAAACATCAGGCCTCAGTAGTGCATATAGTTTACCAAACAAGTATCTCCTGAAATCTCTGAAGTTGTTACTGAATGGAAAGTTCTGCACATTTGGGACTAGGAATTATTTTTCTCCTTTTGATTTACAGTAAGTTCATCATAAATCACAAGTCAGTCAAAGTACAGAATGCATGGAGTGCTACTCGTTTGTGTAGAAAGTGTCTCTTTGGTGCTCTTCAGTTTAGGGATCCTACTAGTTTAAAATGTGTACTAGACCTCTGTAGTACCTCAGATTCCTTCAACCCTTATAAATCTTAAGTCATCATATAACATTGTACAAAGTGACATTTCACGTTGCTGGGTTTGCTTTATGTGATCTCACCTGATGCAGGTCTGTTGTGTTAAGGCTCCATGGTCGACTTGTTGCTGCCTGTCACTGGATCATTACTATCAGTCTGCATTTTTAAGTATGCTATTGATTTGACTTGATGTATTCAATGTAATGAAGGAGATATTTGGAAAATGGAAACACCAGTAAGGAGGAGGGACAAGGTCAATGTGTGCTGGTGTGGTAATACAGCTAGTACATGTTTGTATGTAACACTTACTGTATATATGTATTGTATTTTGATATTGCATTTATCAGTTTAAGGGATGATGTTGCTGGACTCAATAGTCTATCTTTTGCCTTTCAAGATATTTCAGCAATGCACTTGGATCCATTGCAGCAGAATGAATGTAGTGACGGTGTGTGGCTGGCACACAGGTCATCCATCCAAACTCAGTTAATTTTCTTAATCGTATTTGACTGGGGTGGGCAACATGAGCAAAATTAATATTAACTATCACTTTTTATTATCTTTAACAATATCTTTTGATATTATTCATTCACAAGGTGAAATGAAGAAACTCATATTCATCCCATTAAGACAAATACATGTATTATGTT
Source organism: Etheostoma perlongum (assembly GCA_026937815.1). Taxonomy (NCBI): domain Eukaryota; kingdom Metazoa; phylum Chordata; class Actinopteri; order Perciformes; family Percidae; genus Etheostoma; species Etheostoma perlongum. The sequence goes on along the minus strand of CM049374.1, from coordinate 26,813,124 downwards.
AATTAAAAAAACTGTCAACTTGTTATCACTAATTGACACATCTGTGAAAGGGTTACATCCATATGAGAATTGTGTGACTATCATTTCATTGAATTATTGCCCAGTCTTAGTTCTGGCTGAGTGAATTAACCAGGGTTTACCTTTTACCTGCTCGTCCATCAAGTCCACATTATTTACAATATCATCCATCCTTAGTTTAGATATTATATTGCATGAAATCAGTAATACCCAATTTAATATAATCAATATCAAATCTAAAATAACATTTTCTGGTAATTAATTGGGTCAATATTGTGCTGCCTGACTAAACCAAGATTACCCAGCCCCATGTGTATTTTTATATAAGACATATTTTCATACAAATATATATATATATATATATATACAAATATATATATAAATGTATAAATGTATGTGTAAACTGTATATTTATAGATATATACATTATGTATATATGTATGTGTGTATGTGTATATATACAGTATGTGTATATATATATATATAATCGGACGCATACATACAGACACAGTACATGTACACGTGTGTGTGTGTGTGTAAATTATATATATATATATGTATGTGTGTGTAGACTAATGAAGTTGCGTAAGAAGTCTGCCTGGCTTGGGGCAGAGGTATTGTCCCTCTCTGTTAGTATCACTACGTCCTGCTCGGCTCTGCTCTCACTGTAAGCTTGTTTTCATTTCATATCGAGGTGACCTTTTCATAGTCAGCGGCCGCTCCCCAGCATTCTCGCTCTGCACCATCCTTTTGGAAGCCCTCTTGCTTGCTCTTTATCTCATCACCAAAACACAGCCAGTGCGCATGCTCACCTGGCGTGTTTGCTCTGCTGATGAGGCCTGCTCTGCCTTTGTGATTAGTGCGAGGCGCCGTTGCTACTTGGCAGATTTGTTCAATTTAATAAATCTTTCTACCCGCGTATCTTCTCAGCAAATCTGACATTTAAAGATGACATTTGTTTCGGTCATCATATTGAAAGACAAATAACTATACTGTGTTGTTGATGCTAGTGATTAACTATCTGCAGGCTGCTAAAAGGAAAAGGTTGGCATTGAATCAGTAGTTGGCTCGCAAACACATGACAGAATGTATTCATCTGATTGCTGAAAGAGAGCTTTCAAATTACTTTTTATTAAAAGTGAGAATTTCTTGTTGACCATGCATGTGGATTGATCAGCTTGTATCCAGGTTAGAAGGTTAGACCTTGGTGCTACTTTAAAATGATCTCGTGAAAATCTTGATCCATTAAGTCATTTGTTGCTTGCTGGGAGATATACAATGATGAGCTCAAGCCGTTTGATCTCTTAATTCCAAACTTGGCTCTGTTTAACGGAGATCAGCTCCTGCTTAGGGTGCATTTCTGTCAGACCTGCAGTTTTATTGCAGAGCCACTGATCCCAGTTGAGCCAAGACAGGCGTGTTCACTGCCAGTCCTGCAAGGGCCTACCAGATATATGCAAGTTGGGAAGGGGAGGGAAGCTGCTCATGCCTAACCCAGACATTAGGAGAGGTAGGACAGGAATGCATCCAGATAGGGACCCGTAAAAGGGGGAGAGTATGGCAGTTTGACAACAGAAAGAGAGATACACAAAGATGGGGAGAGACACAGTCTTACAAACACTCTAACTCACAACCAATGACAAGTGAAATGAGTGATGATGACATATTTAGTTGTTAACGCCGAGTGATGCAGATTGAAAATGTCTAATTTTATTTTCCAGAATGATTCACTGGGCGGGACGCATCGAGAAAGAGCTGGAAAAGGTTCTGCAGCACGTCACCGGAACTCAGCAGATGAGATCGGTAAGTTGACGTTGCGCTTGCATGTGACGCTGCACTTTTACTGAATTATTAATCCGTAAGATTTCACTGGGGGAGGTTGTACATTATAAAATCCTGTCTGTCTGTCTGTGTGTGTGTGTGTGTGTGTGTTTGAGACAATGATTTAGTATGAGCACTGTAAAATATGTTGATCCTTTAAAGAGATTCAGGTTTAGTATTAAACTGTATTCTCTGAGATCATTTTACGCTGAGATAAATATATTTTATAAGCATTTCCTTAAATTTCCTCTAGTGAAGATACACTGGAGATAAAACATGACATGATTTCAACAAATTGACATATTTCACTTGCTTTAAGAAGCATAGGATTTTAAAATTATAACACTAAATGACACATTTAGCAGAATATGGTGTTGGTTGTTTGTGTCTGCGTCTTCGTATGAGGCTGTATGTAACACGTGTCTGTCTTGTGGTAGAGCAGATGGTTGACCAGAGTGTGATTGAAGCAGTTTCATAACATTTTTGCTATGTGCGCATGTTCGCTGTGCTTCCAGGGTTTGTAATGCACCTTGAGATAAATGCTTCATTATTTCTGTATGGGTGAGTGTGATTCAACCAGCCGGTACAGTGCCTTTGGCGGCTTTAATGCTAGCAGTAACAGTGGTTAGTGCGATGGCTGTTTGTATGGTGGCGTCATTGATGGATTCCAGAGAGGAGGAGTTGACAGCGATTGTGCTGGTGTAAAGGTTAGTGACCAGTAGTGGATATCAGAACACTTGGACTGCATTATAGAGAGAGGGTGATTTTTAGCACTCATCCAGTGTAAACAAGACATAACAGAGAATGTTTACCCATCAAAATATTTGCCTTTGACCGTTTTGCCATGCAAGTATGTTCTCAGTATTCCGACTAATCAATCTGGATATTTTTAAAATGACAGTAGACTTCTAAAATAATGTTACACATCGTTTTAAGGTGAAAGCATTTTGTTGCTGTCTGATTTAAAAAATACATAAATTGATATCTTCAAAATCTCAATTTCACCAACTATGAAAAAACAATCTTGATTTAAGCTGGGTGACAAATCATTTTTTAAGGGTTTCTCACTGAATCACTAAACTTGGAGAGGCATTGTTTCACCAGAAAGCCACAAAATCCTTACTGGATATATGATACAACTCATAATACATGCAGACTTTGTTAGTGATTTTCACATTTAGGGGTGCAACTTGCGATTATTCCATCGATTAATCAATCGAGTAATCAGATAAGAAATACTTTTGCTAAAAATAAGTTGGGTCACTTAAAATGAACAACTAATTAACTATATAACTAAACTATTTTTGCAGTTCTGCATTTTTAGGCCTTTATTTGACAGGACAGCCAAAGATATGTAAGGAGAGAGAGGGGGAATGACATACAGAAAAGGGCAGCAGGTTGGAGTCGAACCTGCTGCATCAAGGAGTAAACCTTTATATATGGGCGACTGCTTTACCAACTGAGCTATCTATGGTGCTAGATTTGATTCTTCAATACATGCCAGAAAATAAATGATCTGAGAGAATTTTTTTCATTTACTATTAGATTATTTCTCTTTCTGAAATTATTTCTGAGAAAAAAAATCTCTCTCAGAATACTTTTTTAAACTCTCAAATATAGCTCCAGGGGGACACCGAGAGCCTCACATCCGGTAGCAGCGGCACAACCCCCCCTGGAGCTCCCCGCCATTGTTGGTGGAATAGCAAGCTAGCGTAAGCAAACTAACTAACCAGCCCGCTTATAAATAAATACCTTTTAGTTATCTAAACACTTTTTAACAGTCAAACTGAAACACCACTGTAGCAGCAGACAGACCGCCAACAGTGGCTATAACGCGTGCCAAGTTCTGCATCCCTGCCGAGAATTGGTTCCACAAGGGAAAATAATGATTTTATAGGGCAAAGAAGCTACTGTTTAAAAGCTAGGCTATATACATTTCTTTGTCATGTTCATCAATGATGATTATAATTTAAGAACGTTTATAGATATCAGTGTTTTATTATCATTTTCCTTCCTACCTGGATGCAATTCTTGGCTGCAATGAGGGTTAAGAGATGCATTATTCAGCAGAAATGATTGTTGCTGCCCAAGTGGGTGCAATTTTTAGCAGGGATGCAAAATGTGGGTACAGCATCAGCAAAGCAAGCTCTGGTCATGGCCGAAAGATGTGCCTCTGCTACCGGGTGTGGGAATCCGTGTCCCGCTGGAGCTCTGATCAGATCACTTTTGAGCTCGGCAGCGAAGCTTTTTAGCAATGTTTCCACGCTGGCCAATCCCCACTGATGGCGGTCCGTCTGTGGCTGCAGGACCTGAAGCTCACCGCCAGTGTTTCAGTTTGACTGATAAAAAAGTGTTAAGATAATTAAAAGGTATTTATTTAGTGGGCTGGCTGCTAGTTAGCTAACGCTAGCTTCCGCGCTCAATTAAGGCATCTATGCCGGTGACAATAGGCTTGCGCCTCGCCTGTAAAGTGGACGAGAGCAGGCGGCAGCAACAAGGGGCGGTGACAAAAATCTGCAGTCAAGTTGGACAGTTGACAGAAACACTGTGGTGCGATTCCGAGTTATGAAATGTTATCAGACCCATATATCGGCTTGTCCACAGTCTCTAATTGTTTGAATTATGACAGAGTAGCTGTCCAAATGCTCCACACTGCGATCTGTTGCTGATTTTAATTAACAACAGACCATGATCCGTGATCTGAACGGATTTAGTCTCTTCTAAATGTTACTATCAGCCACACATGTGTTCTGTACAGAATAACTCTTTAAATCAGACAAACAGGGTCTGTCTGAGTCTTGCAGTTGGTGAAAAGCAACTGCGCTGTCTGTGTCTCAGAATTGCGGCCGCCTTGCTTTTGTGAGATTATCGTTGCCTACGTATGCATGATGTCAGAGCAAGTCGGGCTCAAACCGGACTCAAATGTGACCGGCGGTGATCGCCGGTGTTCGATTCTGTGCAGACCTGGCTCATCTTGAACGAGCCTATTGGTGTAATGATCCAGATCGACACCCAAGACCATAGACAGTTAAAGAAGGAGCTTGTCTTGCCCAAGACAAGACGGTGCTCACCCGACTGACCAATAGGAACGTGGCCCTGCCCATGACATGAAAAAGAGAAACACAATTTTTTTGAGAGAACATTATTTCACACTGATAGCAAAAAATATATATTTGAGAGTTTAAGAAGTATTTTGAGAGAGATTTTTTTTCTCAAATAATTTTAAAAATTTCAAATTTATATTTTAGTCTCAAATATTATTTTTTGCTATTGGTATGAAACCTTTTTCTCTCAAAAAAATGGTTTCTCTCATAAAATGCTTTTTTGCTATAAGTGTGATAACTTTTTCTCTCAAATTTTTTTTCTTCTAATATAATGCTTTTTTGCTATTTGTGTGATAACCTTTTTCTCTCAAACATTTTTTTTCATATTTACATTATTTATGTTCTCGCATGTAATAAAGAAACAAATCTAGCTCCATAGCTATCTGGGCGCCATTTAATTTCCTTTTTAAACAAACGCTACATTTTATTTAATTGAGTGCGGCGGAAGGGCCGCTGGGTGTGCTAGCTAACAAACTTTTTTTCAAAACTTTTTCAATTGTGGTCTGAGAAACAGTAAATTCATCAAATTTAGTTCCCAATACAAGTTACTGTAGCCTTCATTTTTTGTGAAGACAGAACTTCAGTTAGCGGCTGAAGTTGAATTCAGCCAGTTCAAGAACCTGGGTAGGCACTGGGTATAACTTGTGTAACCCGATCTGGCGTGGATTCGGGATGGTCCAAGATCATACCCACATCTTCTTCACATGTGAAACACAGTGTGCTCTATGTAGTTATATAGATTAAACAAAGCTTCCATGCAAATTCTTTGTATCAATGATTTTTTTAGTAATCAAGTAACTTAAGGAATCGTTTTAGCCTTACTAAAAATATTCCGTCCATCCCAGTTATGTCTTGTGTAGGGTGCCCATATGGTTGTGTGTACATGTGTATACTGGCCTGACAGTGTGTGCAGAGCGGGTGTGAAAGAACATTTATCATGGCCCCAAACAGGAGTCGTCACAGGGTGTGCTAAATGGCCCAGCATGCCTAGAAAAGCCATTTTCTAAATGGATGCCTCTCTCTATACGTGTGTCTGATAGAAATCTTCCCAGGGCTATGCCGGCTGGTAACAAGATTGCCTCCCTCTGCGCCCCCTTCCTCTTCATGCGCAGTTTATTCTCACAGACAAAAAAAATGTAAAGTGTGTGCAAATTATTTTTGAGTTTGTCTTATGGAAAGAGACAAGTAAGTAAGTTGAATATAATGTGGTCTGTTCAGTTATTCTCAGTTGATATTTTATTTTTTCTGACAAAGCTAGGTAGCGGGTGAAAGAGACAGATAGGCAGAGACAGGGCTGCACAAAAATAGCAGAATGTGTTTAAAATTGGTCAACTTCAGAAACTACACATGGATGTACCACATTTTGTATGTGTTTCATGCCAAAACTAAATAAAATTCAAGTTATTTAAATGTTTAAAATCAAATTCTAATATATTCTGGCCAGGTTTGGTCAAGATGTTATTCTTCAGCGGGGGAGTGAAAGGAAGATAGAGGGTGAGTGATGTATCAGGGCAGTTGGAAGTTTCAAATGGAAGGGTGTGTGTGGATAGACAAGGAGAGTGGGCGGCTTTTATAGCGGGGGGGGATGTTTAGAGAGAGAAAGGGTGAAGAATGGCTTGACAATTGAGATGGATGTTCAGGCGGTTTTCAGAGTATATTTATAGTCCAACTACTTAAGATGGATGAAATGATAGAAAGGAGGGACAAGAATTGGTAAATTTAAATGTGTGCAGACGGATGCTGTTTATAGTCCTTATCCTCCTCATTATCCTGTGTGCTGCTGTGTTTGATGTGTTACAGTATGTGGTGATGAGAGGTGGCGGTCGACACTGGCATTGTTTCCATATCCTCGGGCTTATTCATAACAGTTTTAATAGGCACACATGAGCAGTGCGGCTACACCCACATACTGTCATTACTGTGATTTGATGGTTCATCAGAGATACAGGCAGATAATATTTTTATAGACATATTTAGACACCAGGTGGAAACATGTTCACTGTACTGTATCTGTAAGATAACTACATAGCGATGCTCATATACCTATGGTGGAACAAGTATTCAGATGGTAAAGTAACAGATCTTGAATGTCTTATGTAATAGTACAAAAGTATTGTCAATTGACATTATTAGATTACTATGTAAGTAGCATTTTAGTGTTGTAGCTAAAGTGAAGGTAGTTTTAACTACTTACTATGCAGTTAGGTAGTTTAGTCCAGTGGTTCCCAACCTATGGGTCAGGCCCCCTGCCAGTGGTTCACAAGATCTAAATGTGATAGGTAATGGGGTAGATAAGAATATAAAAAGTTCTGCAGCACAAATTATGTATTCAGTTTTGGGACTTTTCTCTAGTCTTTAATCTTTTCTAAAATTTCAACCTCTGTGGGCCATGAGGAGTTATTGAAATGAGATTCTCTCAGACTATTAGGCTAATTTAAAGGGGAGTCTGTTTTTGGTGCTACTACTACAAACTCTTTGACATCTGAAACATGACAAAGAGTCCTAATTAGATGCTGCTTTTTAGGAGTCAAAAGATTTGGAACCTCTGGTTAATGTTAAACAATACGTTGTATTTTAAAGTACACTATTTGCCTGAAATGTAGTGGAGTAATAGTATAAAATATCAGAAAATTGAAATAGCCAATGAACTTTTGTACAGTACTTGAGTATAATGTACTGTGTTACTTTTCACCACAACACTTGCAAACGTGCAATAAGCACACACATGCACACACAGAGTCACAGCTTTAATTTTGCAAGCCTCTTAGATGGCGATGCCATGCAACATATGTTGAACTCTCTCAAATTCATTTCAATAAGAAGAGTCTAATCAGCATGAATAATTTAACCCGGTGCACACATGACTGCTCCTGAACCCCTTGGTTTAGTCTGGCACTCTGCAGGTCTGCACTCTAAGGATCTCCACACCCTCTCTTCCGGCTATTTGCTGCTCTTGATCACTGTAAACCTGAGGCTGTCGTACATCTCGATCAATATACCCACACGTGGAAACAGGGGATAGACAGAGGGCCAATTAATGGGTGTGGGATTCATCTAGTTTTCACATGAGCTAAACATTTTTTACTTCACCAAGTATTATTTTGATCTCTTTCCTTTAGGTTTGCCCTTCACTCTGTGTGTCTCTTTGTGCTGTGTGGTCAACACTACATCAGTCGGCCCGCTGACCTCATGTTGGCAGCAGGTTTATCTCAGTTCAACACAGACCTTCTTGCCTCTAGTGCTGTGTGTGTGTGTGTGTGTGTGTGTGTGTGTGTGGGGTCTTATTTTTTTACGTTAACATTGCTGAAGCCTGTGGTTTAATTTGATCTATATAGGTATGTTTTTATGACTTGAGGGAGATATTGTATGCAGGCTGAACACAGTTCCAAATATCTCTCAAACTTCTGCAAACCTCCCTCCTGCTTTCTAGAAAAAGAAGGTTGCTCACAGCCAAAACAGCCGACCCCAACAAACAGATACTGTATCTCCTATAAAGTGCACTGATGGATTTACTCACTATTGCTGACTACAGACATTTCCAATAATCTGTCTCAAATGCCCAGCGCTATACTAGACATCACCCCTGCTCTCACTCCACAGGCCCCTCCCCACTTACTAAAGCTAAAGCTTCACCCCCCCCATGTGCTGATCCATCACTGGACGATGACGTGAGGGCTGATCAGTGCCATTTGTTCCTTGATTTAATAGCTCGTTCAGCCTGTAGATAGTTTACAGGAAGAGTTGAAGGCTCCTCCTCCCACAATGAAAAGTAACCTTTAAAGGAGAGAGAGAGCTCTCTCAGCTCTCCTCCCTCCCTTCCCTTCCCTTCCTCTCCATCTTCTGGCCTGGACCTACACAACAGCATCTTGTTATCTGGCTGTGTGAAACATCACAGGCTATTTCTGCAGGATGGATAGTTTACTTTCTGGTTCCGCTTTTCTCTCCTGACGGCTCATCCTAAGTATCCCTCAGTCATTGTGTAGCATGCATCATTACACACCTCCCTTTACTCTTATTGAGGTCTTTATGTTAACCTTAAAGGTGCTCTAAGTGATGTCACGCGTGTTTTAGGCTACAGCATTTGTTGTCACATACAGCAAACCTCTCCTCACTGTCCACAAGCTGCCTGTCCCCATAATACACTGTAAAAAACACGGTCTCTGTAGACAGCCTAGGGTCTACAAACGGCAACAAAAATAAACTGCGCCCACCTGCACCACAAAGCATGCACAAACAGTGTTCCAGCGTTCCAGCCAATAACCGAAGGATTTGGGGGTGAGGGTGGGGGGTTAGTGCGCGGAAGCACAGAAGGGAGGGGACGGGATGTGGAGGAGGGAGGGGCAAGCTAGTCTTGTCTTGTTGCAATGACGCATTTTCCATGTTCTGACTTTTTTCAACTCCAATACTAAGTTAAGATGTTAATTTCCTCTTATATAGTGATAGTTGTTTGTTCTTTATCTGAAAATAATGCCTGCATATGTCTGCATATGAATATGTATAATTTGTTGTTGATGACATGCACTTGAAGCACTTGATATTCCAACCCTGAAACAAGATTGAAACTAAACACACTTTAGTTATAACTAATTAACATTAGTCATTATTATCCCCGGGGATTTCAAAATATGATTAGGGATGGGTATTGGTTTAGGGAAAAAAAGAGAGTTTTGTTATTTGCACTACAAAAGAATTATTTTCTTGATATACTTGAAAACAAATTCCACAGATCTTCAATTAATTTGACCCTATGTTGTTTGCCCCCACCCTGTGGCCCCATTCAAATAATGAGCGGACTGCCGCTTTTCACGCATTGCTAAAGTATGATACATGATAATCAAAAATTAATTGTGCATCGTAGTTATTATCCATCCATTTCTGTGTTCTTGTGGGTGTACTGTCAAATGTTAAACCTGGCTACATCCTATTCAAACATCCCATGTGCCAGTCCTGCTAAAGAGCGGTCATCGGGGTTACACATCAGGACCATGAACGCTTAGCATGGTCTGCTAGCGAAACACTTTTTAATTAGTTTGGAACTCTTGTGTAACTCACATTTCTCTATTTGTGTGCCAGGTCTAGCATTTACTGTGTATTTATCCCAAACAAAAATAAAACACACAACAAAATAACCGTGGACATTAACATAAACCCAGTAGCAAGCTGAACGTTGAGCAGTGTGAGAGCTGGTCAGCACCATTACTCCCAGGCTCAGACTCCTCTGGGCTGACAGCAGAACAGAAGGGCACATAAATGCACGCTATTTATTTTTTTTCTGACACTGGGACAGGTTACAAGGATTCCTCAGCTCCCCGGCATGATAGCCTGGCACTGGTTAGTGGTGTTTATATAAATGAAAATACATATATCTGCAGAGTGCAGCCGTGCATGCAGATATCGCCAGGTTGGTGTGAGAAGGAATTACTTGAATAGCTTTGCAGTGCCATTGTAACCGTTAAGAAAACCTAGTGTCAGTGCCCTGTCTTCAGTTTAAATATAGTGTTATTTTTTTTAAACAATAATAACTGCTGATATTTTACTCAACATCTTGAAAAAGTTTTTGTGGTGCTGAGCCATCGCAAAACCTCCACAATTGTAATATATTTTGAACTGAAATTTAACAGCAAATCTTATAATGATGAAATAATTATTTCTGTTATGATTCTGTTAATTAGGTAATCTCTCGTCTTTTATTTTGAGACCCTCAGCAGATTTGTCCGTTCCTAGACATCTCTGCCTTGAAAACAAAGGTGTTGTTTTTTCTTCAGGTTTAAGGTAAAGCCCACTGACTGAAATCAATGAAGAAGGCTTTGAAGACACAGTGCTACACAGTGCAGTGAATAACCAGGATGGAGCTGTAAATGCCTACTGGGGAGAAACAGCCCCTTTAGTGTCAGCACAGAACAAACAGAAATGGTCAGAGTCTCTGAATCTCTGACATTCACTGTGGTATATTTGGGGCCGTTACTGGTGTAACTAATTGTTGCTTGATGAATTCAAGGAAAACAAAAAACGGATGCATTCATGCTACTAGTGGCTTTTTGAGGGGAGAAAAGCAGGCCTTGCACTTGTTTAAAGGAAGACAATATAGCATTATGTGTCAAAATAGGATTAGAGGTCTGCTAAATCTCCAGCCCTGTCAGAGGAAGATGCTTTATTTTGCCTACGCTGCAAATCTTTTCTCCTTGTCTCCGTCTATACATACTATTATTTGCAGTGTGTGTGCGCATGCTTGTGCAATTTTCAGCCGTCTTCTGTTTGATGTTTCAGAGAGTGCATGACGTGTCTTTGGCACTATCTGTGCTTGATAGAGAGAACAGAGAAAAACGGGTACAGTTTCCTGAGTGGGTTGCAATGGTAATGTAGAGTGGCATGATGCCCTAGAAAATTCCAGGTATGAAGTGCTTTATTTATTCCACTGCAGAGGGAGTGCTACTCTGTGTCTGAAGTGGTAGGTTCTGCGTTTAATTTCCATTGTGAACAAAATGTATTTGGTTCTTTTACGGCTGGTTGTGAACGTGAGAGAGTTTGGGTGTGCTCAAGTCTCAGAGGTTTTGTCCTCTTCTTCTCTTCCTTCTCCACCTGCACTAATCTGTGGTTGATTGGTCACAGTTCTGAGTAACTATAATTGGCTTGCCTCAGTAGTGGGTGGTTCTCAAACGCCATGGTACTGTGGACGTCCTAGAAAAGCTTTTCAATTTTTGATCATGTAGGCAGGAAGGACTCTACTGCCATCTGAAAGGGGGCTCTTCAGAAGTGCTACCTACTGGCGCCTGGATAGCTCAATTGGTAGAGCGTGCGCCCATATATAGAGATTTACTCCTCGACGCTGCAGCTGTGGGTTTGACTCCAACCTATGGCCCTTTGCTGCATGTCGTTTCCCATCTCTCTCCTCTTTCATGTCTTCAGCTGTCATGTCAAAATGAAGGTCTAAAATGCCCTTAAAAAAAAAGTAGTACATCTTTTTAATTCTGCAGATCCTAGTGTCTTCTGCCTTGTTCTCCTTAAAACCTGGAAGAGAAGCTTCCCCTCCCTCCACAGTCTATCCCCTCTTCTTTGGCATTGAACTGGACTCACTCTCATCTCTGCCTCTGGGCCTTTTTCCAGGACTTTGTTGTTTGATGGGATTTGTGCTCCACCACTACAATTGCTGCGTTACACATATACTCATGCATGTGCATTAATGCAAACATATATTTGCAAACACATACAGTTCACCCATTCAGTATACAAACCTTGCCTCCTAGAAATTACAGGTGTATACCACACATTTTCAACAGCAAATTTCGTTTTGAGAAAAAATGTATTGCCAACTGAATTACGATTTTATAAATTAGTAATTAAGTAATTAAAGTATCAGCCCTGCTGCATCAGAAAACGCTAAACTAAAGCATAATTAATGTTTTCATGGTAATGTTTAAGCACTTATCTACTTGGTTAAGGTTGGCTAGTCTTGGTTAATCTTTGAAAAAGTCAAAAGTGAGCTGAAGCACGAGACAGGATATGTTCACTTTTATCACTTTTAACATTTAAAGTGCCTGTGTAAAGAAATCACTTTTTCTGGAATTTGGGGTGTTATTTTGTGTCTCTGATGCTTCCATATGCATACAAACTTGAAAAAAAACTATCCATGCTGTTTTGAGTGAGATACGGGTTTCTGAATGTCCTCTGCCTTCAGTTTCTGGGTGAGCTGTTCAAAATCTACACGTCTTTCTACGTAACTAGCCGAGACAAGGTGGCTAACCGTAGCACATCCTAGCGCTAGAATGCTAGCTTGTTCTCAATGGCAAAAAATCTGCTACAACACACCCTAGTTCACCATAATCTTCATAAGAACTAGTTACATGTCCCTGTTCTGCAGGCATTCAACAATTGCGCCCTTGTTTAGAAGAAGTCTCCCTTCTAATCCTGCCTTGTACTGACCAAAATTGGACAAAGCGTTGTCTAGCCAATTGGATCTTACCTAGCTACTGCGCATGTGCGACTCTCAACAAAGATAGTATTGAAGTGAGATGTCTCACTCTGTAGCTAAAACAGAGACCTAAACACACAGGGTGAAAACAGGATACACAGCAATGTGCAGTACAAAAAAATGGTGTTTTTTGAAAATGAAATGTGAATGTAAACCTATTCAGGTACAACCTCAAAATATAGTTATGAACCTGAAAATGAGCATAATATGGGCGCTTTAACAGTAAGCATGATCCTCCTTACCCTTAATCAGAGCGCTCTTGATTTCTAAACCAAACCACACTCCAAAGTCCTGTGGTTTGTATACCCCAACTACCTCCCTACAAATTGCGAGTGGTACAAATTAGTATGTTCTTTATCAGAAAAAACAGAGCCCATGAAAGAATACTAATCCAGTCATCTTCTAGGTTTTCACTCAAAACCTATTTGACAAAACAAATTACTTGTATATAAACATGATTTAGACAAGTTACATTGAAAACAAATGCATAAATGTACTAGTCTGGCTATCACCAGACCAAGCTCAATCTTTTAAGATTGCAGGACAAAATCAAATCGCTGGCAGATCAGGCTGGGTTTACCCAGTCTATAAATGTACAGCAATTAATTTGCCAAATTTGCCACATTGATTGAACTGATACAATCACAACTCTGCTCGTTCAGTCATCATCTGTCTTACAAAAAAAGACAAGCCCTTGCCCTTTTGCCCTTTTTTGACCATCAGAATTTATAGACCTGGAAGAGTCTAATAAATGCAGGCTAGTATAAATTATTAATGGTCAAAGCAGAATATATTAAAATGGCTAAAACTCACACCTTCACATGTTAGACTGATTAGAGACAAAAAAACACCTATTTCCTTCTGTTTGTGTGTTTGTGTGTGTGTGTGTGTGTGTGTTTCACAGTCAAATTGAAAAATAATGAAAAGCATTTCCATTCCCCCAACCGATATTATAGTTTCATTTTTCAAACTAAAAAACTGTTCATCTTTTTGACACTCATCAAACTGAAACAACAGCTTTTCCCCAATCCACCATGTTGTTTATGCTGCTGTGTTATTTTAATAACAGCTTCACTTTCAAATAGTTTTAAAAGTATGCTACCACAAAAACAAATCAATGATTAATGCTAACATAAGCCCATTGTTTGTATTCATGGGAACTGTGGTTGGCTCTGTATAATTGGCCGGACTTCTAACTTAACAGCTTGTCCAGTAAACTGAAATCCAAGTGAAGAATGTTTTTATTAATAATTCTGGCACTCAGACTGACTTCTTGTTTACTTTTTTTCTTTGGCCAGTTTAGATGTGGTGGTCCATTGTTATAGTTAAATAACAGCGCTATTTAAAATAGCTGTTAAATAACAGCGCTATTTAAAAATTATTGCCATCTTTAAAAAAGATGGCAATAATTACCATCTTGTGGCATGTACTGTATTTGGAAATGACACAGCCAGTCTAATTAAATACAAGCTAAATGTAATATGAACACATTAATGTTGGGAATGCTGAAATCAATCTTGAAAATTGTTTGAGAAAATCTTTTTTTTTTTTTTTTACTACTGAGAATCAAACTGATATGTTCAATTTTCATTCTGACTATTTTTGCTGTATAACTGCAGTATCTGCTTTACATAGGTATTGTGCGTGTAAGCCAGCAGTCTGTTTTTGCCTCCAGGCAGCTTAGCTTCCATTATCATGTGGATGTGGATGGCATATGAGTGGATGTTTGGTGGATGCTCAGAAGTTAAATCCTGAAGAGGGCACTGGATTTAAGACTCACTGACACAGTAACGTTAAACTTTTATTGGTGTTTTAGTGCTGTACAGTATGGGATATGAGCTGAGGTATTTCCTGTGTGTTTGGATTCATATAGTTACACGAGTGGTCTCTTGAGTCTTTCAGTGGGATGAAAACACCTATGTATTGGGTGCACGCCGTGTATGTGTGCGCCGGCATGTGTTTATGTGAACTCTGGACCACCAGTTCATTTCACACACAGACAGACATCAAAGGTGGTTTGAATTAACCCTGGGTGTTGGGGCCGCTCTGCATGCCATCCTCAATTTCACATCTCTGCTGCTCCAGCAGCACCAAACTTACATGCCCATTCATATTGAAATGAACAGATAGAGTTTTGCCACGCAAGCACCAAATCGCCATCCCTCACTAAGAAAGATAAAACTTCAAAAGAGCAGAGATACGTTCGGATCTGTTTGCAGGTGGTGGTGCTGTGTGTCGTCGCAGGTGAATTGAAGGTGTTCTGTGTCTCTGAGAAAGTGTGGGCAAAGTATCATGTTTTTCTTATTAAATCAGGTCAGTTGTGTTTTCATTACAGCCCTCTTGCAAATGCCGGCTCCCTTACTCCTTGATTAGACTCTGCAGAAATGATTCCATGGTCACACACACCCACAGGTACACACATCAAAGCATATGTGTCTCACCTCTTTTAACTCACTTTTAAAACCATAACAGATTGCGGTGGTCTCACCATATTGTCTGCTTGTGTGTCCAAAAGTTTTTTTTGTTATTGATTGTTTTGACTGGATAGTGTTACCTCTCCCTTTGCCTCCAAACACTCATTTTCACATTTTCACCTCATCCTGGCAGCTAATTTAATTTTATATTGTATTTATTGATCTGGCCAACTTCAATTTCCTGCAGTGGCTCAATGCTGTTACATGATGAAAACCATGATGTAGATGAACAGGCGGCGATGGCGAGGATGGAAACGGTGCTGAAGAGTATGATGATGATAATTTTCTGCGGGTGATTGCGATGAGTTGTATGATGATTAGAGCATCGTCTGAAAATGGCCGGGGTCACTGCAGTGTAGGTAAAGCCATCAGCTGCACTGTGTATTTTTAATATCTTCCAACCATCGGTAGGCTGCCATAGCAGCTATTCAGTAAACACATTCATATTTCATTAATCTGGCCTCTCCCCACTCCTCCCCCTGAGAGCCTCTTATTGTCTCCTTTAGGAGTTGTTCAGTAATCCACTGAGACCGTACCTCATCCTACTGTGTTACCTGCACCCACACACATTCACACTCTGTTGTAAGTACTATGGTAGGAAGTCTTTTACCATGGTTATTTAGCATACACTTTCTGAGTCCATGATGGTTAAATGTAACACTGTATAGGACAACTGTTACATACAAATACACCATGCTTTCCCCCTTGCATTTTTAGTATTGTGTTTAAGTACATTCACACTGTTGTTCATACCGAAAACACACAAGTAGCTGTAAAACCACTTACAATAAGTGGATGCTCTTTAAACAAAATATCATCTAATTTTTGGTTGTTGCCTTTTTTATATGGTACATGTTTCAAGATGGTATATTTTTGTTATGTCTGAAATGTTTACACCTGTGCTTTTCCTATTATTATAAATTATTGCGCTGATAAAGACTGTGTGATGTGGTGGACATCTTTGGAACATGCTAGTATTGTAAGTGGACCTTGAGTTAGTTAAGTTTAAAGGGCATGAATTCTAAAACTAGATATAATGTACATATGGAACCAAACATACCAACCAACATTTTAAATGATATATGAGTTATGTTATTTTATATTTTCAGCCACAGCGCATTTCACCCAATTGAAAGGACAGCATTTCTAAATTGTCCATAATCTTTTTTTCTACTGGATGAAGAGTATGGCTTTAAGAAAGTAACATAGCGATCAAGTTAATGACACACTGTCCCTGTCATCATGTTGACTACAAATAAATAAGAGTCCCTTTCTGCAAATAGAATTTAAAATGAGCTAATGATTGGCACTAATAGTTCTCCATTACCCAACATCATTTAAAATCATTCTAGGGCTGTATTGAATGTTGTTTCTTTCCATTCAAAGCTTCTAAGATTGACAACCAAGTGAATGCAGATGCATAACCTAAAATAATCTTTTTTGTAATTAACTAGAACTACCTATAGGATCATAGCCTTAACTAGTGGAACAGTCACACTACACCACCACGCAGCCTCTCTTTGGGTCAGAAACATTTCTACGCAGTCACCATTGAATATTATATTAGTGTAGCCTAATCTTCATCTGCAACCGCGCAGAAATACAAGGTTTAAGTAGAATATACGGTACATGCAATAGAATATACATGCATTAAAAGGAATGTTGATGTAGAATTTGAATGTCAACGTCATCAATGAAGCTTTGAGGCTTTAAAACTATTTGGTACAGCCCTAGATCTGAAGGAGCGCATAACCTACCACATGGAGTCTTGAAGTTTGTCAAATAACATTCTTTTAAGAGTTCTGTAGAAGGCAATTACTTTATGGCCTTGCAGAGTTAAATTCAGAATGATTATGTATGTAATTTATTTCTGCATGTCAATAAAATGGTAATGGGTCATTGCTTATACAGTAGCATTTTTAGTTAAGATCCGTCCCCTAGTTCTTGTACCACACAGAAAAGAACATTTGTCTATGCCCATAATGAAGGCTTGTTGTAAATTTTCCTCATATGAATTATTCAGTTGCACTCAGCTGTACTGATCTTGGTGCATTTGTACATTGTGTGTGTGTTTGTAGCTGCTCCAAATAAATATGACGTTACAGGTCTGCAGAGTGGGGGAAAAATGGATAAAGCTGTTTGTATTAGATAGGGTTTAGCTTCCAATGAGGATGATAAATAGTCCATCCAGGACTGATTGCGCCTCATAATGTAACATTATGTGTGTGTGTGTGTGTGTGTGTGTGTGTGTGTGCGCGCACATGAGAACATGAGAACGAGATTCACTTACGGCCATATCATAAAGGAGACATACTGTATGTGTAGTGACATGAAAAATCCCTTTTTTTGCCCGCTAGTGTGATGTATTTTGTGAGGATATATTGGCAGGGGATTGTTTGTATGTATTGGGGGTTGCAAACAGTCTCATCTGCCAATGGTGTTAACCCTGCATGGCCTCAAAGGGTCTGTAATGTTAAATTCACTGTTAAATGTGTGGAATTGTGAAGCCCTCTGTTGGGACTCCCCTCAGCACCTCAGCTCCACCAACAAGACCAGTTGACATGAGCTCCTGACATGCTGACATGTACACTGCACACTTACTCTTAAAACTTCCCTTTTTACTATAACCATATCCACACACGTCTATTTTCAAACTGTTAGTCACTTTCTTTTCTATGGCTCTTATGCCATTAAGATATGGTTGACTATTCTCTCAAAGGCATGCATCTAACACTGCTAGAGTCTGTATCTATTGGACTGCTGCACTCAAATTAGCAGCCTTTAGTCACAGCTCTGTGTGTGACTCAACTCTACAGACTCTGTGTGAGTTGATAGCTAAGGCTGAGGTCATCGGTGCGCTTCTCTCTCTGTGTATACGACATACTTAAATATAACTCCCACAGAAAAGGTGCCAAAAGTATGCATCAGTTTGTCAGCAGACAATTTTCACTTGTTTAGAATGATGTGTTTAGAATCCAATTTGATTATTTTCCTGCATGGATGTCACTCATATGGTTACCACTGTTCTGTTGCACTTACTTGAAGGCATATAAACACATAAATATACCTATGGAATCATCATCATCATTATCACTACAATGACCATATACCATGAAGCCAGTAGAAGTGCACATCAAGCATAATAACACAACTCCTACTGACAATGGCTTAGGAAAAAATAATTAAAATTGACTTTAGGTTTGTAACATGAAACTTTTCTTTGTAAGTGTTACCTTTACTATTTTAGACTGCATTGGTCAATAAATAGTGTCAATAACTGATGGCTTTCGTCACTGACAATAAATAAACAGATGGGTTCAGTTGAAGGTCCAGTACCTGAATATTAATTCTGTGTATCTTAGGTGACCATCGTATCTGTACTTGCACTTAAAACAAATAATGGTAAGTTACATTAAATATAAATGTGATGCTAGAAACAACGTTCATGATGTTATTTGTGCCTTTTGCAAAGTAAAAGTAAAGGTGTTTATAAAGGGATTTCTGCAAAGTTTCATTTACTGCATTAGTGTGAGGGCAGTAATGAATCACCCCAATTAACCCCAGAAAATTAACAATTAATCAAGCCGGTATGGACAAAAACATGCTAAAAGACATAAAACTACTTTTCAGTTATTTGATCTTGATTGTTAAAATGTAGACTACTACCTGAGATGCAGTTGGAATTTGTTTAAGTGCAAATTAGTCTGGAACTGGAGACCCAATGGAACATGTAACTCATTGATATTACTTCTTCATTGTGTTTAAATGACCACATTCTGCTTCCCATTATCCTGCAGTACGGACGAATAATAATAAATGAGGAGAAAATATGCAACTCAGGTAAGAGCCACGGTTAGACTTATGTGTCTGGCTTTTTTCTAACAGACAAAGAAATCACAGTGACAGACTCACTAAAGTGGAAATTGAAACTTACAGCTTGAAGGAGAATTTCATGAAACATTTTCCTTTGTACTGTAGCTTTGCAAATTTCTGCACCAAAGCGTAAACTTTCTGGCTCTAAAGAGGATCATTCTTTTCAGCCATCAGTCAGGCTGGTTCCCAGTACCCCTGCCTCAGATATTTCTGAAACACACAAATACTCAAGCATACATATGAGACATAAATGTTCAATCCAGGACATTTTTCATCAGTATGTCTCTGCAGCTCCGTGCCATGCTACTGGGGGGTTACATCTAACATTTAGCATTCAATATACTGGTTGGTTTTATCACAATGTCCAATTATTTTATATTATTATTAATATTTTTGTTTATTTTCTTCATAATACGTACTGTAATGAATGTTTTCTTACATTTATGTTCTCACTCATGGCACTGTTACTTTATGCAAATTACCTTGATTATCTTCCACTAGGGACTAGAGGAAGCTTTGGCAACCTGTGGATTATTTTGACATTGGGATTTTTGTACAACAATGTAGTAAACCTTTTAATTGTACTGCAGCGTAATTGTTGGTTTAGTGAATTCTTTTGTTTATAATTTGAATATTACAGCAGTGCTTTATTGTGAATTAAAAGACCCTCCAGGCGTGATATATATGCTCATTACTCAGGGTCTTAGCCTTGATTCTGAAAGGTTGTGTTAGATGTGTCTAAGCTTTTTTACTCTTTTTATTTTTATTTTTACAAGTAGAAAGCCATCGTTAGGACCCAGCGTGTGTGGTATGTGTGTTGTACGATAACATAGTAAGCAAGGCCCTGCATTGATCTCTATTTTAGTAGTGTGTTTGTAAAGCTTTTCACAGAGCGCCCAGCATGTTCAAGGGATTGATTGTTGCACACTTTGTACAAATGCTGAGTGACAGCTCATTCTTGAATGTTGTCTTCTTTTAATGCCACACAACTTTGGGGAACTGAAGCTGTCTCTTTGTGCTGTGAATTTGTTGTTCTAAACTGTGTCTCATCAAAACTGAGTTTCTGTTAAAAAAAATATGGCAAGCAATATTATCTCAAGAAGTTAGTTTTTTGGAGAAATGTCTGGCAAGGACACTAAAATCTTGAGATGTTACCTCTGTTCTCCTGGCAAGGACTTTGAGTGCCACATTTGTCCTGCTTGCCATTGATTGGTAAACACTTACTATATAAAAAATAAATTTCTCAGGTTCCCTGGATAATGTGCAGAATTTTATTTAAATGACCAATGCTAGTTTAACTATTTTTTTCAATTCCACTTGTTTTTTCAAACTTACTGTATATTCATATGCATGTGAGTGTGGAATGCAATGAAAATGTTGATAGGTCCACAAAGTAAAGTTTTAAGTTTGGACTCATACCGGTATATGCCATAAATGTAGCAAGAGGGAAAGCAGTGAAGCAAGAAGACAGCTTTACAAAAGACTGTGGGGTAGAGACCGCAAGGAGGAGCCCATCATTACCCATTTAACGTTAGGGCACAGACAACTCAATTACACACTTCATAAAACAGGTAAACACGCAACATGAGTACTTACTTAAAATGTAATCAGTTACAATCAGTTGAACATGTCTTATTGGAAATTGGTGAAGGACAATAGTATCATCTGAAAAAAGGAAAATACATATGTACAAAAGCTAACAAGACTGCTACAGTGTATTGCCCCTTTTTTAATAAGCAAATGGAATTTCTTTGGTTAACATGGTTTTGCTTGTTTGAGGAAATGACCTACTATGGAAACGTATATTGCAGTAAACAAAGCCAAGGATGTTAAAACTAAGAGCATTAAAGCTGCCTGTCATGATTTCTTGCTACATGTGTTAGGTCTAATAATACATGTTGTTTAAAATGTCATGAGTTACATTACTTCAATGGGCCTAGAACACTGATCAGAGATTGTCAGTTATCAGTTTGTTCAGTTCGGATGTGTATTGCATGATCTTGAGAGTCAGTTATTTTATGAGTGTATAAGGCTACAGTGTAACAGTTTGTAAGGAAATCAAAAGATTGTCATGTATTTTATGTTTGCATTGGTTGCTTTTTCTTATGAGTCCAGCTTTTACTGGAGTGTGAACACATCCTGGCCATAGATGTCAGACCTGGGCATAAGTATTTAATGCATAATTGTTAGTTAAGTGCTAAATTCAAGTGTTAATATAAATGTAGCTTGAAGGTACGGTTCATGAGCTTTTGATAAAACTGCAATGATGCTCATGTTACTTTATTGTATTCATTAATTGTTGACTTTTTATTTATTTATAAGTTGAGTTATAATACATATTTGCTGCTGAAAAGGTTGTTTTTATTCTATCCATTCAAGGGTGTTGGTGTGGTCCAAGCTCAGTATTTTATTAAGGCTATGGTAGCTGTTGCTGGGGTGCACAGTGAAGTGGTTAAGCCCTGGCTCTCTTTCTACAGTGCAGAATGGGTAGGCATTAATCTGGCCCAGCTGGACAGAAGGAAATTAATGATCATTTACACTGACGACATAATCAGGCTTCACGCTGTCCTCCGATACTAAATTGCTTCTTTTGTTCCATAAGATCTCTGTCTCTCTCTCCATCTCTGTCAGTGTCTCTTTCCTTTTCTTTCTCCCTCGCTCTCAACTCTCTTTTTTTTCTTTCCAGGTTGTTCGCTGTTATCGGTCATTATGTGCTACGTTTCCATGGAAACAACCAGTTTGGCAGGAATTGGCATGCTGTAAAAGCGTCCCTGTGATGTTCAATATGGAGAACTATCCCCTCTCTACTGAGAGCTTGTCCAGTTCACTGTTTCGTTGCAAACCTGGACAAGCCTGGACGTTTTTGTCGGGAAAGGATGCAGCCGATGTCAACGTCTTTTAGCAGGGGGACATATGGAAGGTTTTTGAGGGCAAAGGCATACACATAGCAAGCTGAAGATGTCACCTGCATCCCATATCTCAACCAGGGTTTGTGTAGCTGTTCCAATAATGTCGTCACTTCTAAGAGCAGTGACCCTGTTGACATGAGGGGCTGGCTGTGTGTAATTAGGCTAGGCTCTGTGTTTAATGACTTAGCACGGAGTTGTTCTTTATCAGACCCAGCAGACAGCCACTGTTAGTGTCAGAGATTGGGGAGGAAGGAGGATGGGGTTCGGCCATCCCCAAAGGCATGCCTATTGGACATTTTGGCAGCCTCGTGTCTCAGAGAGGAGGTTAAATTGAGTTCCTGAGTCAGTGAAAATCCCCCTATCGCTTATCGAATGGCAAGAGGGTTAAATATTCAGTCTGAGAGGTTTGAAATGTAATCTACACTGTGAGTTTAAATTGTCTTTGGATTCCTCCCTCTCTGCTCTTTTCTGCCTGTGGTAAGACAGAGATAAGTGGGCCAGAACAAAATGGCTGTCATAGCGACTGTCACTGAGATATTTGCTTGGCCTGCAGAATCGGACGCAAGCCTTAACCCGCCCAGTGACATGTTACACTACAATCCAGTGTTAAAAAATGATATTTAATTTGGGAGCTACTTTAAAAAGAGACTGAGTGAATCTGCTATTTAAATGTGTCACTGCAAAACACATCTTTACAAGTTAAATGATCTTATTGTTAGATATCCACAACTTTTTCTTGAAATAGTTGAAATAAAATTACATTAACAGATTTCCATTTGTTCCTGGCAAAGATTTTCCAAAACAACTGTTCTTTTGAAACAGGAGACGTGCCAGATTGCTGACCATTAATGGTAAGGTTCGTGGTCTGATTTCCAAGGTTCTCCTGGCCACATGTTGAAGTGTTCTTGATCAAGACACTGAACCCCAAATTGCTACCGATACTTCAGGTAAAATGTAATGTAAGTAACATAGTTGCTTTGGACAAAAGCGTCTGCTGAATGTAATTTAGAATCATGGAAATTACACAGATTCTTAAAAATCTTGAAGTTAATTCAGACAGGTTTTTTTTCCGGTGTTCAGTTGTGTTAAACAAAGTGTTGTATGTTTGGATAATGAGCCCTGTATTCCTCTGCTGTGCATCCTAAGCATGTGATCCCCCCCCCATTTGAATTATATAATAACACATCATTGACCTCTGTTGCTCTAATACCTCCATGAAATCTCTTCTCCAAATTATAGCTGATCCAAGCACGGCTGGCTCTGCACGTTGCTTACTCTCAGCTCATTATCCATTTCATATTTACTGATGTTTTACAAAAGGGAACTTAGCGTGGAAGATTTAAGATGACTTGTCTTATTTACAGAGTTAACAGGCTGCCAGAGAAGCAGTATGTTTTTAAACATTATAATTTTAAACACAGGGAAAACAGAAAGACAAAAATAGGTTAGGTTTAAGCTTAGTTGCTAAAGCTTGGCAGAGATGGTCAGATGTGTGGGGCTGCAGTATATGCAGAATGGGACAGATTTAGCGTTTGTGTAAAAGAAGATGAGAGGATAGGAGCTGCCAAAGAGGACAGCCAGATGCCGTGAAAGAGCAGCGGGGCCTTTACTTTCTGGCACGCATGACCTAGGCCCAATGTTAGTTAGTAGAGTGTGTGCAGTCAGCTGCAAACCAAAAATAATGCAATTGGATAATGTTAATTCAAAAACATAATGAACTGAAAACACTGTCTTAGCTTTAATATTACTAAGAATATGATTTTTAAAATTAGAAGCACAGAATGAAACAGTGTTTTGCTAGCCATTTGTGTCAATAAACTGAAACAAGCCAAGCTCACAGTTAGGGTGATGGACATGTGCCAGGCTTCATCAGTAGCGTGGAAGTGGCGCAGTAATTAGTCAAATGAGGAGGAAGTGGAGGAGACGCTATGGAGAAAGAAACCCCCTGGGGCTGTGTCTCCTCAGCAGGAGGACCTCCACAGCCCACTCAAACACTGACACACACACACACACACACACACACACACACATCCATAAGAAAACACAACCGTGCAATGACATTATCCTGCATAAAAATTAATAATAATGGGCTAAGTTTCACACATTAGAGGTCTTTTAGATACAGAAACAAGGAGCACACATACCCCAAGAAATTATGTACATATACCCACAATCAATAAATTTTTATCTGTCACATAAAAATTGTACAATTCCAGGGAAATGCTATCCCATCAGCTCCTTCAACTTGTGCATGATTCATCATGAGGCAAAATGTGGCCAACAAATTGGCCACCCGGTTGAATGGCACCAGCACTCCAGGATCCAGGCAAGTTTCGGTGAACGGACACCACAGCTCCCAGCATCCCGCTGGAAATCGATGCAGGCACGGAGGCCACACAGCTTACCGTCTCACCCGCACTCTGGCTAGCACTGTGCCCAGCAGAGAGGTTGAAGCCAGTGTTTAATTCCTCAACACTTGTCTCGATGCCTCCTCTGATGTAGAGATGGAGAACGCAGAGACAGTGTTGCTTGATACGTGGACCAGCAAGGGGTCGCACCCATAGGTCGTAGCTGATATCCATCCTTTACCTTTTCCTCTGTGTTCACTCTGATGTTTACATTTGAAAACTTTGAGCAGGGAGGCTAGTAGAGCTTGATGAGCTCATGAGATGGCCACAGATAGGGTCTTGCTAGCTTGAGCTCATCTTCTCCACCTTTCCCTCGGTGTTTACACTCATACAAATATAGACGCACATTCATCACATGTTATTTTGCTACTGTTGTGACTTAATGCGACAGGATGGGAGAAGAAATACAGATGATTGTATTTTTTGATATACAGCAGCCCCAACCTGAGACATTACTGTGACAATATACAGACTGTTTTAGAGCTACATAAAATATTGAAAAGGGGGTGGAGGTGGGGAGGGGGTTAAGGAAGTCATGAAAATAAGAGAAATAGTGTAGGGAAGAATTATAGTGAGGATATTTTTGCGGCTGTCCATTTGAGAAAACCTAGTGGAAGGGAAAAACAATTCCCTACCATCAGCGAGTTAATAAATAGGCTGCAGTCTATCTCTGTCTAAAAGACAAATACCCTGACTGAGGATGGAATGGGAGGATAGGAGCAGGGGAGAGGCTGCCCCACATTCCCTTCATCCTTCCTCGCTCCAACAAGTCACTTACTATGAATCCTTCTGTCTGATAGTTGCCAACTGGCTGGCTGGTTTTCACCAGAGCAAGTCCTGTTCTATCCTGCGATCACACACCACTTCTGCATTACCCTTTGGTTCTGCTGACAGGGCTAATTAATGAATATATACAAAACTGGGCAGTTAAAAGATCGCTGTGGGCTCCATCTGTCCAGCTGGTCTTGTTTGCCTCTAGGTTAGCGCCGTCTGTGGCTTGGCTTAGTGAATATCCCCTCTCACACTGTCATATTGGCATGCTTTATCTGTTAGGAGTGTCCAATTTTTTTTATCTGCACATTTGGGAGTAGAAGTGGATGAATGATGATGGAAGACACGGTGTTCAAGGTCAGTTTTACTAAGGATCTTCATTGTCTCTTGGTCAGTTAAACTGGACTGCGATGATGAATCAGTCACGGCTCTTTGATTTTGAATCTCCAAGCCGTGGCGATCACTAAAACTACAATTACAGGCATTTCCAAAAGCCTTTAGATCTTGTATAGTGTGACAGAAGTGAGCTCTGGATGAACATGATCATCACATCACTTAGGATGATGGTAAGATGGAATGAAGCAGTGAAGACAGCAAGTTTAAATACACCGATCATATTTGAATGAGACTGTACAGCACCTGCAGGTGAAAACGCTATTTCAGAGAGGAGATTAGGCAAGGCTGAGTGTATGCAAAGTCCTGTCTCTGTGGGGTGTTTGTTCACGTGTGTGTGGTTGCGGTTGTGTATGAGTAAATAATCTTTCTCTGTTCAGACCTGTTTGTATCACCAGCTGACAATCCCTCTGATAATGTTACAGAAGCCAACCCACTCTACCCGCCTCCCCCCTCCATGTCATCTTTCTGTTTCTTTCTCTCTCTAATCTCGAACTCTCCCCACAGGGTGTATGTAAATATTTAGCCCAGCCATTGTTTGATGAGTGTGCGGATGCAGCCTGTGTTGCCTGTTGGAATCATGTCTGTTTCTTTTACATGTACTATAACATTAGCCTGACAAGCCAGACCCATATCAAGATGTTGGGTCAAGGAACACACCATTGGCAGGGATCAATCCGAGGGGCGGGATAAACTTTTGTTTCAAATTCCCACTTTAAGCAATAGGATAGCGCTACAACCAACCAAAGCAATGCTAGTTGATAGATTAATCTTTTGCCGTATCCGGTTGGCAAAACTCCAAACGCATCTTACTTTTTTAGGAATGACTTCAGTGCCGTTCTGTGTTCTTTGCTCAAATAAAATCTTAACTCCAAGACTTTCAAAGTTGCAGCCAAAGACGTTTCGAAAGACCGCTGTTCACCAGTAGCAGCAGAACTGTTGCAACTGTGCCGTCATTATGTTAAGCCCGCCCACCGACTCTATACATGATGTGATTGGCCTGACTAGAGTTTTGGTTTTTCCAGCTCGCCAGCCAACAGTGAGTTGCTAGACTGACCCTGGCTTTAATTACATTTGCTGCCGCTATGGTGCGTTTAGATTTCTAAGCTACTATAACTGATTCTAAATTAGTTATTTATACATCTTTTATCAAAAGTAGATACTATATGTGCAACATTAATGTGTGGGCCTTGGATATCTCAGCCTGTAAATAGATGTCATTTCACAATTAACAGGTTCTACTAGGTCTAACTGCCATGGTTGTGTGTGAGTAGCAGTTAACCATTCATTAGCCTCTGCACCCCATAGTAATTGTTGCATGTCGGATGAGGGCTAACCAATCACACATTATCTCTGGTATCATTGAATGTGGTTGCTGGAGTGTAAACTTCCCCAAATGCAGTAAAGAGCAGGACAGAGCTGCTAATGTTAGCCTAACTCTGATAGCATTAAAGACCAGAGTTGAGGATCGCAGCTTGTATTAGAGCACATAAAACACTGTTTTCTTAACACTTTCGCTCTTTGTTTTTCAAAAGACTAAAAAAAAGACACACCTCCCACCAAACACTTTAAATACAGAGCCCCATGCTTCGACATCTGGATGAATCCAGAGCTTGGCAGACTTCACTAGTAATGTTTGCTAAGCTATGGTTGGATAATTGAGCGGTCAATGTGCTGTTGCATTCACTGAATAACTTTTTTTTTTTTACGGAAATCTTGTAAAAGCTAAATGCAAATCAGGCTTCACATTTCTTGTCTTTTTCCTGTTGGCATGATGGAATGCCAAGCCCTGGTAGACAGTCAGAGGGAGTATATGCCATAAAGTAGGTGGCAGATTAGCTGTATACATGTTTTCCATTTCTGACACACTGATTAGCCTCTTTTTAATAATAATAATAATAATAATTATAATAATACTAATTTATATAGCGCTTTTCATGGACTCAAAGTCACTTTTAGTCTTTTGTCACATTCGGACAGAAAACCTCCCCTGAGACTCTAGCTTTACAATGGCAGTCAATGTTTCTGCTTTTTCCGCACCTGACTGGACTCCTCTGGAGACTTCCAGTCCTATTGAACTATGAGAGGCTTCTGGTGTGTTGTGTCTTATCGAGCTCCTCTGAGGGGCTGCTGCTCTCTATGTGTTCTCTCTTATTGAACTCTTCCTGGGGCCCGTTGAAGCCGGGTCTGCTCGGCAGAGCCCACTAATATTCCTTAATGATGTGACATCTGTCTCTGTCAGCCTCCGCGCTGCAGCAACCAGACGCGGCCTATTGTGGCTGACTTCACAGAGAGATAAGCAGTCGTTTCTCTCAGACACAGGCAAAGGGACAATAACATCAACACTACCAAAGAACAGCAGTACTACCAGCGAACGTAGCGAAAAAGTCAACAAATAAGTCTATACTCTATACAAAGTGGCAGAAGCAGACGGAAATCTTTTTCATTTGTTATCATTTTTACGGTTTTGACTTTCCTCTGCTGCGTTGATGACAAAAGGACATTTTGAAAAAAAATCAAGCTTTGTGTGATAACACCAGTTGGTTTTGAAATTCCTATGCTGCGAATGTTTTTGAGTATGGGGATTGACTTGTGTCATAAGTGTTGGGAGCCAGCTGAATCTGCATAGCACTTTTTAACAGTGATTTTCTGGAGTCTCGCCACGCTCTGTCTTCCCATCTGTGTGTTTACAGTGACACTCAGAGCTTGGCACACTGGAACCAGTCATCATGGCTAATGATGAGAATGTGAGTATGGATGACATGTATGAGCTGCACAGAGGGCGTGAATGTGAGTTTAAGCACGTGCATTTGCATGTCTCACTGTGTGTGTGTGTGTGTGTGTGTGTGTGTTTGAATTTTTTAGTGTGTACTTCGCTGTCCTGACTGCCAGATCAAGCATATTGGTCGCGATTGGCAGCGTTACTTCTGTTGTGTCCTGTGTGAGCGTTAGCAGCATAAGGTTGGATTGGCCGTCAGTGGCACTCTGCAGAGCCACCTCTTCTCTTGTCCTCTGAGAGTGACAGGCCTGCACAGAAAGCTGTCCAGGCGTCACAGCTTTGAGCCAATAACATAACTGATTAACACTGTTAATAGCTCCACAGCCATTCCAATCCATGAATTATCATTCCTCTTTACAAAAAGGACAGGCACCTCAAAACAGTCTCGCCCTTTTTATTCCTTTTTTTCACTGTTTTGAATGTGTTCTTTTCTATATTGTAAAATGCTACTTAGAGCGTGTGTATAATATAAATAGGTTGTAACCTTGCCCATAATCTTTCAATCAAACATGTTTTCAAGTAAATAAGTGATTACATTGGTGGGTATTCAACTTGTTCCCTTTAGAAAAGCTTGTTTGCTCTATTGTGGGGACACTGCGAAGTCGGTTACTTAAGTACTGCACACCAGTACCAGTTTGAGCTACAGTACTTATCTCCAGTGATACTTAGATGAAGTTGGATAGCAGGTTTGCTGTACTGTACACCAAACAACTACGTGAATACAATTTGCTCTTAATAGCAAGATTGTTTTACATTTTTCTAAACAATAATCATGTTTCTTTATTACTTCTGTTAGTTTTTTTTATTGTTGCTGTTTATTTCTTTTACAAGTACATACAAGTGGTTTGCCTCAGCTCAAACACTGCATATGATTCTGAGTAAAGTTTCCTGACACAGTGCTTGGTTTTTCTCCTGCAGCTGTCCCATTACCTTGGAGTGAGTCAAGCTCTAAAGCCCTGAAATATAATTTCTGGCAGGCTGATGTGGTTATGGCCCTTCAGCGATGATGGTCACTCATCTCCAACCTCTAGCTAAAAGGGATTTAAAGCTCCTCAGGCCTATCGTGGCCAGCACTACCACGTGCTGTTGGTCTGCACCCAGTGCTCCTCCAACCTAATTCACATTGGCAGGCTGCGACTTTCTGGGCTGGAGCTCTGTCTGGTTGACAGCACAGCTCAATCTTCTCCCAGAATGGACAGGGACCTCATCTGCCGGTTACAGGAGCTTTTAATGGCCAACCTGTCAGAGAGATGAGCACCCTACAGTACTATCTATCTTTATTTGTCTCTCTTTGTATTTTTATTAGTCCATGTAGAGTGATTAAAAGAGCAAAACAGTCTTTCCTCAGGCTAACGTAGTGTTTCCCATACAAAATGGCAGAGAAACTGATACAATTGCTGTTTTTGTGGCAGTACTCAATATACAATAGACATAGGTCACTGGAGAGGACAAACTGTGTAGGTGGATACAGTACACTGCTGTCATGCCCAGTTACACTTAGAGAGCCTTTGCCAGCTCAAGTATATGATACTGATCTGCCGTCAGTTAGACTTCTGTAAATGTAGTGGTGTAAAACGTGGAAATAATAATAATAAGAGCTCTATTTATATTGCACCTTTTAAAAACAATATATCTGATATAATTATTTACAACAAATAGCATTGGTTAAGAAAAGCCATAATATAAAAATTTGAGTCTTAAAAAGATTACTTAAAAAGATTGTTACTGAGTTTGCCAGCCTGAGATTCTCAGGCAGGGAGTTCCATAGCTGAGGGGCCCAGACAGCAAAATCCGGTCACCTTTGTTGACAAATTGAGATTTTAGAATATTAAAATTAATTCTAAAACTCACATGTAACCAGTGAAGGGCAGCAAGGATTGGTGTGATGTGGTCACTTCTCTTAGTGCGAGTTATAAGCCTGGCAACAGCGTTTTGTATCAACTGCCGTCTTTGGATGTTTTGCCTGCTGATACCAGAATAAAGTGTGTTGCAAAATTCAAGTCTTGAGGCGATAAAAGCATGAATGATCTTTTCTAAGTCTGCAGAGGAAAAAACAAGTCTTGGTTAGCTGTCTCAATTTGACAAAGCAGGACTGCACCACCTAAATCACCTAAGTATCAAAAGACAATTGAATCAAAATTGTTCAAATTGTGTGTTTTTTAGTACAACAAAATCTCAACATTGTCACATATTCAAGATAATATGCTGGGAAAGATTTTGGTTAAATTGAATCTTAATCTTTAGATAGAACTATGAACCACAAAACAGTATCTCAATATGGAACTTTTGGCACACAGTTATATTGAGAGATGATAAATGGCCAGTTTGAATGATTGCCTAGTCCTGTTTGATTTAATTTTCTGTCCTCTGGCAAACAGTGTAGAAGGTAATGTGAACAGAATCCATTAAGGGTGTGGCGAGACGGTATACGATATTGGCTTTACAAGGCAAGAGATTTATGCAATTGAAGGTTAAAAAAATTAAAAACAAGCATGGTGAAAGTTTTTGCCACAAAGTCAAATGGCTTCTCTCCTGTAACCTCCTCAGATCTAATAACTGCGGCGTTTCCACTAGGAATCCAGAATGTTGCCACACAAACGATTTAAAAGTGACGAGTAGAGTTAGTTACGTTAACATTTTTACTGATACCTGTACCTGCAATTTGGTGCCAGTACCCAACAACAATTTCCCTCTGTAGTAACAACAAAATTATTTTAGTTGTGAAAAATAATTCCTATTTACTTAGAACATTTTGTTATTTATTTAGAACATTTTACATACCACAAAAAATACAACACTCTCCTCTCCCCTCCCACCCCCACAGCCTATTCAATCAAATAATTATTAATTTCTTACACTGCAATGTAACTTTTATTCTTGAATTTGTATCTTATTCTATTTTAGCTGTTTTATTTTCATGATCACTTTTAATTGCTCTTTAATGTTATGTAAAACACTTTGAATTGCCTCGTTGCTGAAATGTACGTAAATAAAGTTGCCTTGGTTGACTTAATTTGTCAATGGTTTGCTGGCTGTATGCGTTGAGGAGGTAATTAAGCAGCGTATTTCCAAATGAGGCTCTTTGATGATTGTAGTAGCCGGGACTACATCATAATACAATGCAATAGAATTATTTCAAATATAGAGGGAGAATGAAGGGCAGTAATGGAAGTTATTGGACATTTTTTCCCCCTGAAAAATACTCCCTCAGCTCCTTTTTTTTCCTGCAAAGGGTTTTACAAAAACAAAAGTGGACCTTGCTGTGTATTAATACAAATAAATATATATTTTGGAATCCCCACATGTGGCAATATGGGTCTTATTGATCTCTTTCTTTATGTTTTGCATTTGGTTTAAGCTCAGAGTAGAGAAGGCTCTGCCTGTAATGTCCCAGAGAAAGCCATGAATCATCAAGAGAGAAGCAGACCCAGAGAGCACTACCACACATTAAAGGAATGAATATTGATTTAAAAACAAATTTGACATGGTTTTTAAATCGACTTGAAAAATGCATTACTTAAAAGAGTCAGGGGTTTGTAGTCCGTCAATGGAGCGGAGAAAACTTCGCTCTTGTTTTATGGTTTAATAAGATTCCATTAATGTCTTCTTCCACCTCAAGAAAAAGCCCTCTGAAATGGTGTGTGTCACGGTGTGTGTAACTGTGTGTGTATGTGCAAATGTGTTGGTATGTTCTTGTGTGTAAATACTCACGTGATGATTGGACTCAGGTCTGAGCCTCATTTAGAACCAAGGGGTGATGAGTAATTCCTTTGTGTGCAAGTGTGTGTGCGTGCATGGACTGTTGAATTGCATTGCAGACTACCTCATAGAAACAAAAATAAAATGATTGTACTACCTGTCTTACTCATCAAAAAATATTTAATAAGATGTCTTTGTTGCATCATGATGGAGTATGCAGGCTTCACCTTCACATTTCACTTTGAGAAGTAGTTTAAAGTGTTGTTTGAAACTAAGCAGGATCCCTTATCCCTCAGAGGGCGGCCAAAATAAGACACCAGGCAATCTCGTCAGAGTGCTCCATTGGCATGGTCTAAGCTTTTGGGGCCAGGTTTGCCTGCTCAGAGGGCCAGTGGAGGGAAACTGCCTCTGGCTGCCTGCCCAGCCTTCAGCTTGACAGAGACAGATCGTATGGACGCCAGTGTTTTCTTTTCCTAATTGCTGCACATCAACACATCAATCCCACAGACGTAATATTTCATGCCAAATCAAGAGATTGTTACTTTGCCAAATATGAAAAGATTTGGTTTATTCAATCATGAGACTTCAGAATCAGGCGATGTGCTGATTTCAATCAGGTTTGATCCAATTGACGTGGGTGCTGTCATGTGTGGGGATTGAATCTCAAACATCCTAGATAGTGACTGAAAGGCCACAATGATTACTTAACTTAATCAAAAGATAAATATAAACAATGACTTGCTCAATGTGAACAGACCCAACTGATCAGTCCACAAATTGCAGTGGCCCTGCAGGAGACTGGCAGGCAGTACTGCGAATACTCACCTCCAGTTTGTTTTGCAAAATGTACAGACCACACGTGTTTTGTGCATTATTATTATTATTATTATTATTATTATTACTTGCACTTTGTCAAGCTGTGTAGTATGTGTCTCATTCAATGATTTAAAATCAAAGATAAGTATAGGGTGTCCCCAGTTGTTTAATGACACGTTAGAAAGCATTGCTTCACTGATTATTGGTTGTAATTATGCTCACACTACAGTAGACCAATACATACAACAAGTGATGCAGACAATCAAGCTTTACTTTATCTAACTGCAAGGTCTTCATTTGTAAATAGTAATCTCTGTAACTGGAATGAAAGTCACACTTGTACATTTCAGAAGGAATGGTTACATCTGGTTGTGTCACTTTGGCAAATGAAGACCAACTAGCCACCACATACGGTATGGAACAAACACAATGAACCACTGCTTCTCAACATTAAAATAATAAAAGCATATTCCAGACGTTTTCTAGTCTAGTTGACATGAAATGGACATTAATAAAAATCTATTTATGTGGTATGGTTGACCATTATGCTATACCTTCTTCCCCAGAGATTTGTTGCAGCCTTACTCATACATTGTGATTATATCAGTTCTCTTTGTGTGACACACAGTTTTAAATCTATGTTTTACTAGATCATGTTGGACTAGACATATTTTTAGTCAATAATCTGTGATATCAATTTACTCTATGGTTGGCATATTACTCAAGTCTGAGAAGAGCTTTGGTGAGTTAATTAAAAAAGATAAATATATTTTAATACTCATGTTTTGAACCACACAAGAAGTGAAACAAAAGCCTTGAGAAACCTTCTAAAGGTCAGCATATTTGATTGTCAGATGTATGCTGAAAAACTAACAAGTTCATTAACAGACTGCTGTTAATGAGAGCACTAATCTCAGGCATGGCTGAGAAAACAACAAGAACTTGACATCTCTCTTAGAAACTTTGTTCTCTAAAAATGAGAACTGTGGAGTTCAGCATTATTTTTTTTCAGTATTATTTTGCATGTATTACTTGTATAGTGTGCAGATTTACAGCCAGTGCCGGTACCTGCAGCACCAATATGGGCTACATCAGCTGTCTGTCATTACTCGTCACCTCTCAATGTTTAAACATGAACATACATTTTACAATATAGATAAATAGAAAAATCTAACGTCTTCAGGGGTGTTAATTAGGCTCAAAGGTCCCCTAAAACACCCTGTACTTTACATGCATTTCATCATATCATGTAAGAAAGGTTTAAAGTGTGTGTGTAATTACTGGAGTGAATGATTGATTAAAAAAATGAGTTTATAGTACGTCAAACTGCAATTAGCTAGACACACAACCTTGAGTAAATGCAGCATTTTGAACCTCACATTTTAGATGTACAAAGACCCCAATTGCCTAAAAATATTCAGCAACCAACTGGCTTTTCCTGGGTTTTCTTCAGAAGAACTACAAAATGGTGTTATGGTGTGAAAGTGGGTCTTGCAGTGTTTTAGGGCAGCAGGATAAGTGGTTATCCCTCGGGTGGTGCTCTGTTGTAGACTACAGATTCTATAGAGCCTGGGCCGCTGAGTCAGCCTTCACAATTCTTTCAGGGGTAGCAGACTAATCTCCCAAGTACGTTCCTGTCAGCGGTCCAAGCATCTGTCCTTCTGCCTCTGGATGTCCCTACTTTCCAAACATCCCAGTCTCTTGTGCATCCCAAACCCATTTATCTTCACTTAGTTTTGTGTGGTCTGTTTCTGTTTAATTGGTCTAACCTTATTTCATTCTAGTAACGCCACATTAAAATATAAGAAAATATATAAGACAATTGATATATTGCTGTTTCTGATTAAAAAAGTAATTCATACTTGCACTTAATCTAGGGGATTATGGTCCTTTATAGGTAACAAACATTTGCAGCCATGTTTGATTTAGGATAGCTTTTAGTAACCCATTGGATTAAATCGCAAATGTGTTGTCACTAAGCTGTGAATAAGGCTGCTTGTGTTAGTTCCAAAGGAGTTAACATTGTGGAGGTACAAGATGTTTACCCAGCAGTGAGGATCTGCTGGAGTTTGCATTTATTTAATTTGATCCTGACTGCCAGACTGCAGCTGGCTAGCTAAGTGCTTTGCCATTAGGGCTCTGTTCTGTGTTTAATGCTGCTACAGTGCTGAGGCTTATGGGTAAAACGACAGGCTGCATACTGTCTGCTCTACAGAAAATGTTTACCATCTTGTGTGTTACCTTGAGAATAATCAAACAGCTCCTTTGTGGTCTTCTTAATTAAACTAATGGCTCCGGTAATTTGACCTCTGATTCCCTGTGTTCTCCATCTGCAGATTTATAATGAGAAGAAGAGCCAGTTTGAAATCAAGAGAAATAACCCCAAGGACTTGGTGGAGAAAGTGGCACGGGACATCTCCAAGCTGCTCAACAGTAAGAGGAAAGCCTTAGAGGTAAGAGGATGATGCACCTGTGTGCAAACATGCACTATAAGAAATGTAAAACACAAGACACACATTGTTACATTCTCTGTGCTCTGATTTTGTGCAATCTTTAAAAACAAATTTGTAAAACCTTTTAAGAAGAATATTCTGCTTATGTTAGCTGAGATGGGTATCATCTTCAGTGAGAGACTCATACAACCACGATGCACAGCAGAGCGCAACAGGAGGTTGTTTTTGCCTGTGGCCATCAAACTACAGTATATCCTCACTCTGAGTGTTACACACTTGGAGTGTCAAACTGGTCTCACAATATATATTTCCATATCATATCTCTATAATCACATCTCGGTAATGTAGGTATTATGTGCAATAATCACAATCACAATCCAACATCATTGTAGTCTGACATGTTTCAGCTGTTTGTTTACTGCTGCTGCTTATGTTCACACTGTACTTTATTTATGTTCAAAAGGGTTAGCGTTAGTGTAATTCGTTGTATATAAAATATTCTTTTTACATTTTTTTACCTAATCTTACTTATGCTGTCTTTATATATTTATATATAGTAATGATACACAGTAAAGAAAGAAGATATATATAGTAAAGAAAAAGAGCAAACAAAACAACAAGGGTTTGAAACTAGGATACACACTTTTTAACACTAACTAACTAACAAATACTAAGTTAAGTTAAGCCGGGGGTCAGGGTTGGGTGGGGGTAATAAAAAGTTACAGACAGAGCAACAAATAATTTAATGATAAGTAGTTCAATATAAAACAGAAAAATGGTGTGCAGGTAGTTTGCCATCTACAGGATGAGTTATTAGCAGCAGTTTGTTGGGAGTGTTCTGATGGAAGGAGATCATGCTTATTCCTTCCTTTAACTCTTGTAGAAAGCAGTGTACTATATCTTAATGTTAAAATACAATGATTATACCTTGTCATTGACAAAAATGGAGAATTGGTAAATGGAATTGGTAAATGGAATTTTTTTAAAGATAGTTTGAGCGATGCATCGGAACAGTGTTTATTTCAAAGGTCCTACATTTTTGAGTATTATTATTATTACCAGCGTTCTGCTCAGACAGCCCTTTGATTAGTTAAAAATTAGTTTCGCTCTCACAGTGGGGAACCTCTAACCCTTTAGAGAAGAAGAGAGAGGGGGAAGAAAAGATGAGTGACAAGGAGGGAAATGAGAAAAGTATACCCAATCAATTTTTAATTTTTAGAAGCCAGAGATAAAGAAAAGGAGCATTTGTATATTATATATCTGTATTTAATACCGGAAATATGGATTCTAAAATCAAAATGTTGCACCCTGTTTGGTGGTCTATCTTACTTGTTCAGATTATCTTCACACTTAATATGACAGGCGATGTTGAGAGCATATATTTTCAAAATTACCTGATAATAATTTGTATTTTTAAATCTGAATTTATTTTTGCCCCCATAATGGCAGTGAGGCACTCTTTTTAATCATTTGAGCAATTCTCATCATCTCCACCCACATTCAATTTAATTCAATTTGATGCAATTCAATGCACATACACACATACAGCTGCACACACATTTACACACACTGATTCCTTTTTATCACTGTGATCATCTTTATCGTGCATGAGCAACGCACATACACTGAAATTGTTGAGGCTGTAATATGCTTTTAAGACGCATAATGCAAACCTTGCCCTGCAGTCAGATTTGTTTATTTTCTCGTTATCATACGGTACATACAAATTATAAAAGCATTCATGTCGCAAAAATCTTTGGCTTACACTTCTTAACACTTTTATCCGTGTATGCTGAGTACATGTAAGGCATAATTTGAAATTCATTCACAAAGCACCTTATTTAAAGGTTGAGGGCGACTGAGGGACTGTCCACTTCCCCTCCCTGTTTCTGCCTCGATATGGTCACTCAAGGCAAAAGTATTGACAGATTTTAACACGTTTGAAACCTTTTAAAGGGGCAGGAGTGTATATCTTTTAAGAGCATGAGGTCTTGTGGGATGAGGCTCATTCGTGCCAAGGAGCAGAAGTCTCTAAGGCACAGTTAATTCTACAGATTGGATCCTGAAAGGGGGGAAAGCGTTACTGTATGTTTCCCGTGGTCATGTGCAGGATTGGATTTGGAAGGGCACTGACAATCCACCCACCCCATTTTTTGGAAACAACACACGCACACGCACACACACCACAACCAAACCCACCCTAACCTCCATGGGCCACACTGTCACCTCACATCCTGTCTGAGAGATTCACTCAGGAGGGAGGAAATGAGGTGAAAGAGAAGGGCTGGAATGAGAATGTCTCCCTGGGGCGTGGAAAAATCAAGAAAATGATGTTCAGAAATTCATAGATTTAAAAATGAGCAGCAAGCGGGAGAGAAGGAAAGAGGGAGCAGGGGGTTGAGTTAGCAGTTGGAGGAGAGAAAGACTGGGGAAAAAATTTATAGAAAAAAGCAGAGAAGAGAGGAAAAGAGTGATACAACTGCAAAAGAGAACGAGCAGTGCAAAGAAACAGTCATATACACCTGAACAAAAAGTATGCAAGAAGTTAAAATGTTTCATTTAGGCAGATTAGGATTGATTTTGTCTACTAAAACAAAAAAATCAAGACTGTTGGTGAATTTATTCATGTGGACTTATTATTCCTACGGTGTGGGGGGGGGGAGTAAAAGCCATGTTTTATTACAGTCTGTAGATAAGAAGGTCTCAAACTCTGCTCAGCACAGTATTGACAGCGTTTTATATTCCGGCGCGTTTCTACCCCCTGTAATGGTTATTTAGTCCTGAATATTCCTTGCCACATAAAAAAGTGGAAATGTGTGTGTATGTGTGCAAAAATAAATTATTCTTCTGCAACCTATTTAAAAACTGCTCGGGGTGATTCGTTGTAATTCATGTTTATATTACTAATGAAAAAATACACATTGACTCTAAATACTCAGTTACTGACATAAAGTGGGGAGGGATGCATTTCTTAACGCTCTGGATTTAGTTGTTTTAGCCTTAATTCCTAAATTAGCAACACATTTTAATCATTTAAATACTCTGCTTATTTGGAAAGGGGTGAAAAACAAAAATGCAGTTGGTGAGTTTTCCCTTGCTTACCTGCCCATGCTCACAGTTTAGCTGGGGCCATTACTGCAAGATACAGTTTGGGCATGCAACAATCGGAAAGGACTGTTTCATGCTACAAACTGTTTGTATACTTCATTTAAGCTATAATGTCATCATTAGACATAACTAATGCAGCAATGTGTGCTTGCTTTCATAAAACCAAAATTGAAAAAGACTATAACTATAATATGAAAGTCTATAAAATATAATTCAAAGTGCAATGTACTAAAAGCTCCCCTTATCGAAACAAAATGGATGCTGCTTTAGCTTCCACATTTATTCTTTTCCTTCCCTTGTCTTAATCTCTTCCACTCTATGTCCTTGTCTGCTCTTTCTTTCTTGCCTCTGGCTCCAGCCGTCTTCTCAAACAATGATCTGATTCTCTGGTCTGTGCCAAAATTCAAATGTAACTCAAACCCCGGTAGGCTGACAGGCTTGAATGTTGCCGCTGGACACTTCACATAAATCTTTGTTTTCTAGAGGCAGGTTGAAATACTGTATGATTCAGAAATGCTTCCTCTGATGTTCAACATTTTAGCTTATTTCAGTGAACCTGTGGGTTTCAGATGACAACTTCACTGGAGGGTTGATGAATTTAGTTAGTTAGTTACATACAGTAACTTATCACCAGGTTTTCTGTGTGTTGATCTGTCCTGTTCTGTTCAAGTTCCATTATTACCCATCTCTTGTTTGAGGCACATTGTAAACAGACTATGAAGTTTTTTAAGGAATTTTGCTAACCATTTTTACAGACCAAATATTAACCTAATGATTTCTAAGTTTGCTGAAAAAAACTTAAGTCGTTTGGTACTGATTACAGGAAAAATGGACACATTCTATACAATGCTCGTTTTCAATTAATTTATTTCAATTCATTGCTAGTGTAATAGTTTTTTTAGTCAGTCCACGGCAGGACTGCTGAACATGCAAAACTCTTACATTTGTGTATAAGCAAGGATACACTTCAACAAATGTAAATCCATATTTTCTGAATATAACTATATTCCTTTTTTATTATGTTTTTGGGTTGTCTGTCCATTCACCCATTCTCGTGAACATGGTTTTTCAGGAACACCTCGGGGAATTTCTTTAAATTTGGCACGAACGTCCATTTGGAATCAAGGATAAACTAATTAGATTTAGGGGGTGAAAGGTCATTGTGACCTCACGTCCGTAGCAAAAGAAGAAGAAAATACAGGCAGAGGGCAGGGTCTGTGCAGATACAGACACCGCCACACACTTCTAGTGGATCATACGCGATGATTGAAAGGGGTTACTTCTTTTTAGGGAAAGGCTACTTATTATAGTTTTAAAATTGTTCAAAGTCTCACTAAATATATTATATGAGTCTGGACAGACATGGATGTAAACTGCATCTTGACTGGTTGACGGAGGCATACAACTATAAGGTGGAAATAACTGGTCTGTGAAATTCAATTCAATTAAATTTATTTAAGAAGGGGACCGTGCAAACTAATACATATTTACATATTTGGCATTTGCATATAATTGATAATAAAGCATTCTCAATTGTTTGTCCTCTAAACAATATGAAATTCACTGTCTAATACTAGTATCTAATAACTATTCATGAGACAATAAATAATCCTAAATATTCTGTATACTTGTCCCAACTATGTTATTTGATTATTTCAGGTCATTTTAGTTGCATAGAGGTTACAATATGCTGTGCTGTGCTGGTAGCAGAGGCTCTGTGAGTGTTTATGTGCATGCACACATCATATGCACAAGTCTGCATGTGCTTCTTTGTACTTTGACTGTCTTCTAATGTGTCTGTGCTATCAGAGCAACAGGTTAACACCTGAGCGATGATACACAAGTGTCTGTCTGACAGGCCTTTTAAGCCTGAGCAGCCACAGAGAACACAGCCCTCCGCTTAACCTGTCATGTGAATAAAGCCAAACCGGTGTGATAGACCTCCCAGACTGATCTGAGCCCTTCCTGTGCTCCTCTTTGTAATGCTCCATATGATCGCCACAAAGGCCTGAGATCAGTTGGACCTCTCAGAACCGTCTGGGGCTGCACAACATCCTGTACGCTGTCAGTCAAAGCCAGGCAGAGCCAAGCTGTCAGTCAGGCCGCTGCTGGGATTTTCCCACCTCAGGGAGGGAAGATGAGGCTAGGAGCTACAGACAAGGATCACGTTACATTCCCATCAGCTGCTGCACAGCACAACTACAACTGGCAAAGCTCTTAAGTTATGGTTTCACAGAGGGAACTGGTGGAATAGAGAGGGGACTAAGGTTGGTCTAATCCAATTACACAGATCTCAATACTATTCCAATACCACTTAAAGGCTGAAGGATGGCTGCCTCTGTGCTGCTCCCTGCTTGATGGATACACACCCAGCACACTACTAGGTGGCATATTGAGATGGTTGTAGGGTCAAACCATTGAGATGAAACAGGAAGGAGAAGGGACAAGGCCTGGTTGAATATTATTTCAATATTACAGCTAAGGAAATCAGAAAACACTGTTACACTGGAGGAGTTTTTGTACCCAGTCCAGCCGCTTCCCTGATGTATTGTGAAGATATGTCACAGCATTCAAACGTTTATCTTTTTTAATCTTGTCTCTCTTGACACAATATAGCTCTGACCATATATTTTCCCACATAATTTAATATCACCATATTTTTGTCTGTCCTTTCGTCTGTTTATTTGTTGCTTTTATTACCTTTATGTATCACCATCTAGACCATTCATTGCATAAGTACTAAAAAATAAAAATAAATAATTGAGTGTGGAAATTTATTGTTTACCTTGGAAAAGCCTTCTGAACACCTATGACTTTGCAAAATTGAAAGATGCTACCACTGTATCAACTTTAGACAGTCAGGCTAGTTGTTTGTCCTTTTACAGTCACTATGCTATGCTATGCCAAGCTAAGGCTGCTGGCTGTGGATTCATTTTGAACATACAGATATGAGAGTGGTATCAATCTTCTCATCGACCTCTTGGCAAGAAAGTAAATAAGTTATCTATTCCAAAACTCAAGGTCCACTTTCTCTACTTTTTCAGGAACTTTCAACATCTTCTCACTTTCCTCCTTAGCAGAGGGAGTTGCTTAGTTGTCATGGAGATACCTAACTGAGCTAGTAAGTGGACCTTGAGTTAAGTTTGGTCAGATTTGTTGAATTAAAAAAATAATTTTGGGGTTTCTTCTGGTTCAGAACTTAATATATAAGTAGTGTGTTACATCATACAGTATGTGTCAAAAATGAAAAGTCAACTGGGCTTCTTGGAGATTTGTTTTGATTGCAAAAGAACAAAAAGCAAATGAAAGGAAATGGTAGACTGTGGGCAGGTTCTCTTTTGGGAATGACGGAGATGTTCTGTGACTTTTGCAGTCATGCTGATAGTGATTGTGAGAGATTACAGGAGAGCTCAAACCGGACACTGTGCAGGGACAGCAAAAGTGTGCTTGACAGAATTAATCAATCAGACTGCGTGGGCCTCCATCTCCTCCTGACTGTGGAAACCAAGACGACACAGCTGGGTCAGGGATGGGGAGGGACGGGCCGCTCTGAGTCATCTGTCATCACGTTACATCCATTTATAATTCACTGCGACACAGGCTGTTGTGCGTGGCACGCACAGCCAACAAACACACTAAAAGTGTGAGCATGCACGTGTTGGCACCGGTGTGAACATTAAGATCTACTAACTTAGCGACTTGTTCACTCTGTGCTCACCTGCACTATACAGACAATTTTATAGTGCTTAGAAAAATGTCTGAAATACTTGTGTTTCCACTAAAGAAATTGAGGAAATTATAGCAGACATTGAACAGTTATCAAACTGCAAAATTGTAGCAATAAGCTGTCGGTCATGCACCTACTTTGCTTCCTCATTACCTTGTCATTCTGACACTAGTAAGTGTTATTGTAACTTAGCAAGCATTGGCCAGACCAGTAAGCATTACATTTACTTCTTCTGAATAACCACCCCAAAGCTGAACCAGCTAATCTCCCGTTAACTCAGGATGATTGTCACATAATACCTAACCCTCATTGACTATTCACACACTGAAGAATTAGCTGTGTAGTGTGAACCTCTTTTTGATTTCACACACTGTGTCCATGAGGGGAATGCAGCTTTGATCACCTCTCTACTATTCTATACTAATCTATCTAAATCTCTACTGTTGTGTTTTTTAATGATTAGTCATACTTGGTACAGTTTTTAGTTAAAAACAACTACAATAAAGCAACAGTTGTAATTATTGTTACTGCAGTAACACTGGGAGTATAACCACCTCCTTGGACTGTGTGGTTGATGGCTTGAGTAAGTCATCCCAGCGAGCTCTCAGACGCCTCAGTGACTGGCTTTAATTGAACAGGCATCCGGCACAAATAACCAATTTATAACCGCTAAATTCAGCCCTCAGTCTCTTAAAGGGCCACCAGCCCTAAAAATGATGCTCCCGCTATCGCACCACTGTGAAGCTGTTGTGAGTAGTGAGGGCTGTCAGTCGGATCTGGATTGGCCCTCAGTGGCAGAGTGTACTTGAGCTGGAGGATTAGTAAAGTGAAGATGTCCTTTGTCTAATGTGGGGCTGGTTACTGATTTTTATACGGCAACTCGCGATTCCTTTCAATCAGTTAGCCAGCGCTGCCCTGTGTTGTTTGACTGCTGTGCCGGTAAATCGATAAATACTCCATAGTACACACTTCTGCCAAGCTTTCTTAATCACTTGAATATTAAGTTTCTGTATTTCCCAACAGCAGCAGTACGACAGCAGCTGGTGTGAACACAATGAGTTACACCACCAGCAGCAAGTGATTATATTCCTCCTGTTGGCGTGACGCAGTGACAAATGAAGGAGTTGTGTCTCTTTTTCAGAGGAAGCGAGATTTGCCTGCAGCCCCGCACCCCTCACACCTCATTTTGGGGCAACATTTAAGTGAATATTTGCGGGAATATGTGTAAGTGTACGTGCTATGATCATAATTACCATTAGTATTAAAGTAGTTTTGTAGCATTTATTTTATTCCAGGTAAATTTGGATTCTATCATGATTATAAGCACTTAATATTTAATGAAGTCTGCATGGACACAAAACATACCTTCATATCTTACATTTTTTACACCATTGTGGTTTATTTTCCTCCTCTAACCCATCATTCTTCTGATGTCAGTCAGCTAAAGTCCAACCCTGCCCTCCTCATAGCATTAAAACTTGATCCACACACTTACTATTAACCTCCCCGAGGCACGGAAAGCCACTCCGTACCAGCGAGCACCCCTCGATATGGCTTGTGTTCATTTAGGGAGCTTAATGAATTACAAGGGTTTCGTAATGAGTGTGTCTGAGCAGTTCTGTGGGGAGGTCAGATGGTTTGAATAACTAATGAACCCAATCAGCAGTCAGAACTTTAACATGTGTGGAACATTTTATATGCTGTTGTAGAAGACATAGCTACATAAAACAACCCCAGCCCTCCCACCACTACCACCACAGTGAGACTCTAACAAAGTAATTTGGTTTTTCATTTCCTATAGGCCTTTGGAGAGGACAGTTATAACTCTCAGGTCCCATCAGGGAAGTACAGGGAAAGTAGGCCGAGCTCTAGTTGGGTAAAAATAGAAAAGAAAACTCTACAACTTGGAGCATGCACTGA
This sequence comes from Etheostoma perlongum, assembly GCA_026937815.1. Lineage (NCBI taxonomy): Eukaryota > Metazoa > Chordata > Actinopteri > Perciformes > Percidae > Etheostoma > Etheostoma perlongum. The sequence goes on along the minus strand of CM049374.1, from coordinate 26,768,882 downwards.
TTGGTAAAAGCCAAATTTATGTCAGTGTAGTTCAGAGAGATTCCATTAGGTTCCTGAGGACATAACACCATTTGTGGTATATTTTACGTATGCCTTTTAGGCTTTTGTTCTGTACCTTCAAACTACTGTTTTGGCATTTCTTTCACAAGAGCAAAACATTAAACATTAATTAAAACATTAATTTGGATGAAATATTGTGACAGAGGAAGATGTTTGATGTTTGAAACGTCTCTGCTGTGTTTTCAATACAGCTGATGATCATCGATGTGTGACAAACATAGCTTAAGGACTGTATTTATTATTTCATTTTTATATATTGTCAGTCATAGCCTGCCTCTTTATTGTGTAAGCAATTTCTAAATCCCAGATTGAGAGTTGAGAACTACAGAAATGACAGTACAAGTTTGACTTCCCATTATCATCCAGTTCATGTTTACTATATTCACCGGCTGATGGGAATGGTCAGTATTTGGTGATAACCATATTGGAAAAAAAGATTTTGACCTGATGATACAAGAGCTCATCAAAGTCCTTACAGTTAGCCCATCTGGGAACACATGTCAACCTTATGGTGGCGCTGGAGAAGGAAGGCAGGGATCACTAAAGTCATTAGGGTTTGGCATCTGGGAACACTGAATGTCTGTACCAAATTTTATCAGGTAGATTTTGAGAAGTAGTGAGAGTTCACTGGATAAATTAACTTGGACCTGCCAATGGTGTTAGATAAAAAGTCAAATGATCACTTAAGCAGGTTTTATCTTATGGGGACCATGAATTCCAGGACAATCCATTCAATAATTGAGATATTTGACTCTGGACCAAAGTGGTGCACAGATCGACCGACAAATATTGTTATTCCTTTGGCTGCATCTTTAGTGTAGCTGAAAATTTCAGTTTAACATTTATCTTCCTCAACCCAAGGACTCAACACACACACAGACACACACACACACACACACACACACACACACGGATACACTAGTTGGTCCACTTTTTTAGTGAGCTACACACTAATTGTGCATATGTACAGAGGTAGACACACTCCCAACACATGGATGCGTGCACGCACACATGCACTGAATCACACATCCCCTCCCATAATCTCCTCCCCAATCCCCTGGCCCCTGTCATTCAGATCTATGAACTTCCATTAGTAGCCATCTGTTACAACCTGCAGCAAAGCTATTAAGCCACACACACACACACACACACACACACACACACGGATACACACACGGATACACTCACCTCACTCAACGTATGGCAGACTAACTTCTTCTAACCCTTGAGAGAATTTGCTGAAGCATTGCCTGTTTAACCTTCAAAGGAGAATCCACCTGTAAACTCACAAACACCTGTGAAATCCGTCACTATGCTGCTGCTGCTACACACAACAGATGTGTCAGAAGGTCAGCAACCTTCATGCACACACACACACTCACACACACACACACATCAGACAGAGTGGTCTGATTACAAACACACGTAGGGATAGGTCACAGCTTTGTGTTGTAAAAAAAGATTGCAGTATCTCAAGATCTTTATAATCTTGGGTCATTCTATCACTCCCACTGATAAAAGGTCACAACATTCCACCCACTTTTCCTTGGCAGCATTTCACATTAGACAAAATGTCAGAACTGGATCTGCTTCATGGCAGTATGCTGCCTCCAGCACTTTTCTTCACATCGTCAATGCACACATTTATTTTAGCTCTGAATGTACAATTTCCACTTCTATTTGAATGCTCTGCTTCCCCTTTTTTCCTAAACAAATGTCAGTGTACAGCAGAAGATTTGTATATTTTGTTGCCATGTTCCTGCCTCACACAAAGTCATTCATTTGAGTGACAATATGGGTTCCAGGCAGGAAGTGGGGGGGTTTGATTCAGCATCTAATTATCCAACTTCTTCTTGAAAGGAAGAAATGCGTTCTCTGTTTAAGCAACTTGTTCACGTAGCAATAGCATCTGCTTCACTCCTTCATTTCCCCGTCAGCGAGAGACAAATGAATAGAAATGACTGCTTTGTGCTTTTATGCAGAAGTCTCCCCAAGCCGCATAAAACATATATTTCTCCTATCCCATATGTGATTTTGTGTCTGCAGAAAGGGGAGAGAAAAGGAAAAGATAGAGACACTTGAATCAGGAATCGCTGTGCTAAGATGCAGAGGCTTTCTTTTTTTCGATTGCGAGGCAGTACTCTTGTCTGTTTGTTGTTTTCTTTCCTAGAGGGCACAATTGAAAAAGATAATTTTTATGAAAGGGACTTTTGAAAAACGCCTCAGCAATCAAACACAAAATATATGTTATAGCGCTGTGTGGTGAAAAAATTAAATAAGCACTGCACAAAAATAGTGCCTTGTTCGGGTAACAAAGCGACACATCTGCTTTTCCAAGTAAGCCCCCTTTTGTAGATTGCCAGTTTTATTTATTTTATTAAATATGTCATTATAGATCATTGTTCTAAGCAGGTCAAACTCAAACCCCTCAGCCCTTCACCCTATCAGATCCCTCCACCTCCGCTGCCTCCTCTTCATCCAGACGATTATCCGCCAGCTCCCTCTTATCAGCATCATCAGCTGAGAGGCCATATAGGAAAATGGTGCCCATTGGGATAAAGTTGATGTGCAAATTTTCTGTGTACAGATCACAGGGATTGAAAAACCTCCCATTAATCCGGTATTAAACACTGCGTAATTGCTTTAGTGGTTATTTGCATAAAAATCTATGTAACAATGAAATTGCACATTACCCATTTATAATTTTTTTGGGTTCAATATTTGAAGTATTTTTTGCTGTTTGATGTTGCAAATTTCTTTTTAAACTGGTCAAGAGTAGGATGCCAGATGTGACTTTTGGGCAAAGTACCTGTTGGTATTGCGGTAAATAATCTTTATCTGAATGCTTCTATAATATCCATAACCTGACTCTGACCCTGGAAAGCTGTGCTTTAATTCCAGTGTGATGGAGAATCAGGTTCTGCTTGAGTGAGTCCCTTATTCTCATCTTTGTGGAATGGACAAGGCCAATAAGCGCTGGACGGAGCCCCAGTGCCACTGCAAAATAGCCTTGGGAAGGAACTTGTCTTGGTGGAACGTGTACGTTCAAAGGTTGTTTTAGTTCTGCAACAGAAAACTCAAATGGGACAGATTGTCTAGCTAGCTGTCTGGATTTACCCTGCAGAGATCTGAAAAGCAGTTAACCATAAATCGACCAGAGTTTAAAATTCCAACACAAAGAAAGCGTTGGGTAACGGGCACCCGGCTGTAAAGAGTGACATCTAATGGAATTTCTGGTATATAGTATTTTATGTTTTGTCGACAGAAATTACATTTGTCAAGTTATTCTGTCTCCACTGTGAAGAATAAGGTCAATTTTATTTAATTGAGGTTGAAGGCTTTTGAACACAACAGAGAAACCTACATCTTGATTAAACAAACTTCATGCATTACCTTAATGTGCACATAAGGTGCGCCCACCAAGGCTATTGTATCAGTTTGCAGTATAGGACTGCGGGAAAGGAAAAGTTTGACTGTATGTGAAAGACAAAAAGGGATGAGTTGAATGGCTATGAGATGTCGTGTTGCTCACAGGTGGAATGATATTAGTTTCTTTCTGCCTGGGCTTCTGTGGACTCAGTTTAAACATTCTCATCATGGTTAATGTACACAATCCCCACCACTTGTCCCCACAGAGTAGGACACACACAGAGAGGCCAAGGGAAGCAGAGGTCGGCTTGCCTTTATTTTGCTCTTCCATCAGTTAATCTTTGCTCGGCCCCAGCTTATCTGGGCGCCTGCCACCTTTGCCCCTGCCCAGGGAGAAAGGCGTCACACGCCTCAGCCCTCTCTCCTCCTCCTCCCTCCCTTTGCCTTCCCCTATGCTCATTTCTCCTTGGCTGAGTGGAGGAGGTGGCTGCAGATTGAATTATTCTCCCTTTTACCATTTCTCCTAAGTTTGCATTCATTTGCAGAGCAATGTCACGTCTCTTCTGTTGGGTTTGTTTATTAAGTGGAAGCTGTTCAGAGTCTGTCTCAACATGTTGCATCATCTCATATCAGTTCTAAAATTGGCTTGCAATAGTCATGCAAAGAACAAACAGGGCTTTTATTGGTGTTAGAGCACATTTACCCTAACCTAGAGCCCCCCGTGGTGGCACTGTGATTATTTTCATTATCAATTAATCTGCATACTATTAATTTTCTTATTTTACAATTAGTCAATAAGTCATTCTGTTGATAAAACGTCACATAACATGTGACATCAGATGTCTTGTTTTTTCCTGACCAACATTCTAGAAATCAGATATTGTGTTCACAATGATATAAAACAGAAAAGCAGCAAATCCTCACATTGGAGAAGCTGGTACCAGATCAAGTTTGGCATTTTATTCTTGAATAAATGACTTTCAAAAAAATTGATTATCAAAATTGTTGACTGGATTAATCGATTAATTCATTTATCATTAATCGTAACTATACCCCACCCAAAAAACAGTAGACTTGTGTAGTGTATTACCTGGAAATACACACATTACGGAAGATGAAGAAACCTTTAACTGCTGTTTCACTGTGACTTCAAGGATTGTTCATCCAAAATCCAAAAACTCTTAAAACATTTTTAAAACCTGTTCGAACCTTACATGTTCATCGTTATCTTTTTTTATTAAATGAAAGACTAAAATGAGTTTAGTCTTGGTGTACTCTCAAGTTATCAGGAGGAGTTGAATTCTTGCCGTCTATCTCTGGTGTACCTGCCCTGCAGTCCTCCTCCTCCTCCTCATTTCCTCCTCCTCATCCGGGATTTCTGCCCTACTGTCTTGAGCTTTGACAGCCTGTCATCATATAATGACCTAACACGTTTTATGATTGGCAGCTGTTTTTCCTTACAGGCCAATGAAGTAGGGGCTTGGAGATGTGGTTTGATGCACAGTTACCTTGTTTTTTCGCTGACTGACAGGCTGGCTCCCCAGACTACACAGACAGGAGGCCTGTTTGTTTGTTTATCACCCATTTAATTCATCCTGTGTTTGAAAAGCTATACGGTAGCTGTCGGCTAAAGCTTTGGCTCGTTTAAGGCAGTGACCAGGGGGATGGGACATTGCCTTTCTCTGCCAAATGAGTGACAGGGGAAAGGCGTTGCAATGGGAAAATAAGGTAAGGGAAAATGGGAGTTTGCCTGGAGGCAGCGGTGGAGAGAGTGGATACTGAAGGGAGCGTTGAGGGGACGGGGCGGAGGGAGAAACAGTCAAGGAGAATCTGAAATATTGACCTTGGAAAACCATCTCTACAATTCTAATTATCTCACTCTGTCCCCCTTTCTATCTTCCTGCCTCTTTTACTGTCTCTCTCCCTCCCCTCATGTCTCTTTTTCTCTCTCCCTTTTTCATGTGTGTCCTTTGCTCCTGTAATCTTTGCAACCTCAGATAAAAGCAGCCTGGCTTTTTTTCTTCTCTTTGATACTCATTAATCCCGATCATTGATTACAAACTTACAAGCTCAGGTTCAGCTTATCACAATAAGCCTCTACCATTTGACCCCCCCCCCCCCCCTTCCTATACTGTATGGTTTATAATACTGTACACCCAGGCTATCCAATTGGTGGCCTGCAGGCCCCATCCGGCCCAGAAGCCAACCTTCAAGTGGCTCAGCAGAATCAGATAAGACAATATTGGCTATTCTTTATAGTTTATAATAGATTCAGTGTGTTTTCTTGCCAGATTCCCTCGCAGCGCACTGAGAAAATGGACCAGATGACAAAATATCGCTACAGATTGTGAGCTGGCTGGGGAGCTCCTTGCCGTGTCATGTCCTGTCTGTCTGTCTGAACAATTGGTTAAAATGGGCACCGAAAGGAAGTGGCCAGCTTCCGCCTCTTCTGCGTCTGACCATCCACTATATTTCTTAGAAATAGCCTACGATCACTGCTGTTTGTGATTGTGTTTTTTTAAATTATTTACTGATCAAAATGATAAACGCAACACTTTTGTTTTGCCCCCATTTTTCATGAGCTGAACTTTTTCTCTCAAATATTGTTCACAGTCTAAATGTGTTACAGTGCAGATCCACCTGGCGGTGCAACGCTTTTGTCGCGCCACACTTCACTTTATTCCAATGGATGACCTCAAGCAACTTTAACGCGCCCGCAAAGCATCCCGGGAAGGCGTAAAAAAAAACTTGAACGTGACATGACTATCCAATAGAAGTAGACGGAAATCTTCCAAACTGACCTTTGTTGATCTGAAATGAAGACAGATTCAGCAACTGCATGGCCTATTTCTTGCTTAAAATGTTTTCAGAAAAGTTTTGATTAAATATTTTTGTAAAATACAAGATTGTATTACGAACAAGCCGCCATTACTGTTGTTTTGAAATTTGGCCGTAGCCAGAACCAAGTGATGCATTTGTCCAATCAGCTGCCGGTCAAGGGACGTGGAGCATTAACCATGGATGTATTATGTCGCGACACCATGCTTCAGTTGTGTCACAAAAATGGATCTCCATTGTAAGTGAGCACTTCTCCTTTGCCAAGAAAGTCCATCTACCGCACAGATTATTGCACAGGTGTGCCTTAGGCTGGCCACAATAAAAAGCCACTCTAAAATCTGTTTTACTGTGTTTACGGTGTCTCTTTTTAGGAGAATATGGGCTTTAGACAAAAATATTAAGCCAATCATCTGCATTTATAATGGACCATTTAAAAAAATAAAAAAAAGATTTATCAGAAGCATTTATGACAAATAAATGATAGTATAGCATAGTTTGTCCACCAGAGGGAACTCTACAATGTCCCTGTTGTTATTGTGTTTTTGTTCAAAGGACTTTTGTCTTAAGTTTGTATTTTTACATACATTTTATTTATCAGACCTTTAATTTATTTTGATGTTCCTCTGTTCTGTTATGACAATAAAACAAATTGTTATCATATTAGTTTAGTGAGAACTCATAAATAACTACAAATAACTAATGATAGGGAAATCTGTTTATATTTTGTTACGTGTTTCTGGATTTGTTGTTTTAATATACATATCGGATTTTCAAATAACCAAATATTCGTATCGGGATCGGCCGTAAAAATCCTTTATCGGTCGGGCTAAACTAGACAGTAAGAAGACTCTTTTTTTTTTTTTTTTTTTTAGGAGAGATTTTGTGAGAAAATAAAACTGTAACTGTAAAAGTGATAAACACTCAGTATAATATCTCACCTTACAAATGAATTCCTTGTTGTCATGTTACATCTGACAAAACTTGGAATATTTAGGTTATACCACACACACACACACACACACACACACACACACACACACACACACACTGCACTACAATTTCAGATGACGTTGTAGAGCTACTTCTTAAGGGCAGCAACGGCAAAGTATGCTAAGTGAAGGCGGAGGAGTACATCTATTCATTTAAATTGGTGCTAATGGCAGACTATTTAAAAGTCAATTAATTGCTAGGGGCCATATGCACAGTGGCAGTTAATGCTGTCACAACGCTGAGTAGTAATTGGGTGTGTTGATGGGATGTGCTGGTGTGTGTTCCTTGTGTCTGAAGCGGAGTGGCCACCTACTGGACCTCCAGAACCTCTCAACAAAAGGACTGTCTGTTGCTGGCAAATGATAGTTGCCATAAAGCCAACCATCATGGGGGAGCAGCATGATAGCTGGGATTCAGTTTGTACTGTAGTTTGTGGAGATGCATCCACTGTGTTTGTTTTCAATTTTCAATAGTATCCGCTGTTTTCTCTTTACTTTGCACCATTATTTCTGAAATCTGCTTTAGAATATATCACTCTTCTATATCCCTTTTTGTTTCTTTCAGTTCGACATCACTAGTCTCACCTTTTCATCCTCTTTCTCACTTTATCATCCTACTCTGTACTGAGAGAGAGATGGGGGGATGAGGGGGGATGAGGGGGGTGGCTGAGATCAATGTTGGGCATGTGCACACAGAGACCAGCAGCTGGCTGAATCGGAGTGATCGATCAGGCACAGAGCGTTTGCTCTGCCAGACTGCCTGGCCTTTGTGGATGGAGATTATTTCTAAATTATTACAGGAGGCAGATGCTTGTCAGAAGATGCTCTCTGTCAAGGTTAGACTGTTTCAGCGCTGCCTAGCTCCCTCCTTCTCCCTCTGTCACACTTTTGCTTTCTTCATCTTCCTAACTTTATCTACTATCCCTCCCTTTTATCTTTTCACCATTTCTTTCTATCCCGTAAGGGTTTTTCTGTAATTTAACATTTTCCACATCACTCTTTTATACCATGTAGCTGTCTTTTTGGCAGCATGTTGTTTCACTAGCAGCAGATTGGTTTAGCACATTAGATAAAAGGCACACAGCGCATACCACTCAGGTAATGAGAAACTGAAAATGCCATCTAGTTAAATGGACTTCATACGCACAGACAGAATGGGCTGCACAGTATAATCTACTAATGTTGGTGTATAATGATACTAAATAAAGCAGTAGGCTGCTGTGTGTTTGAAGCCCTCTCAAATTATGAGTTTGTTCCTTTGTGGAAATATATAAGGTATTTTCATTATCTGCCCTTCAACAATGCTAAATGCCTAAGTTCTTTAAAAATAAATGTATGTTGAAGGCTTTTGTACATCTTTGTGCTGGGTCAGTACCATGTGTGCTTCTGAGTCTGTACATATGTGCATTAATTTAAAATTGTTAATTTGAGCCTTAGACGCCGTGAATGTGTGTATTTTCACCCTTGTTAGGCTGATTACACTTGGGAACAGCCTTGTACGCCATGGGCTCTACCTCTGTCTCATTCATTTATCCTGACCACTGCTTTATTCTCATGGTCAGCATCAATTAGCCCAATGCTTTTCTCTCACATGACATATCACTACCACTGTGTCGTAAATGTCCCCTTTACAATTCTCAGTACAAATTAAAGTGTTTCTTTTAAAGGGGCTGTAGGGTCTGGGATGGAATGAGGATTTAGCCGAGGTGAGCAGTAATTGTGTGACCATTCAAATGGTGTACCTGTTTTAAGCAAATAATAAAAAGAGAATATGTGATCATTTTCAAGAGGAAGTAAAAAGATTACATATGGCAGTGCGCTAGGCGTTCAGTGGCATTTCATATATTTCTCACCTTAGCATGCATGAATGTCAATTTATTGATTATTGTGTCCTCTGTCTTCATTTAGTGTTTTTGTCAGCCAACATGGGGGACAAAGAGAGGAATGATATGTTAGAAAAGGTTCTTGTATTGATTGGAACGTGGAACATTGCAGATGCCTTTTAAGTCTAAACCAAGGTTTATCTTTTTGTTACATTGTATTCATTTACAGTTTTGGTTTCATATTGCAATGATGTGAGTGCACTAAATAACAATGCATGACACACCTACATGTACATCCTTTTGTCATCACCTACCTACTGATACGTGACATTAATTGGATTGTAGAAGGGCTCTCCTGCCCTCTCGTATCCTTTCACCTTCACTATCTATAGTGAAGGTGAAACAGGAACTTTGTTTGGGTCTTGAGGAGCTGCAGTGTTTATTCATGGACAAACTGAAACCTACACTCTAAATTTGCTACCACTTTACAATGCAACTGCTAATTTTACTCTATGCTCCTCTAACCGCATTCATTGTCTCTCAATCATTTGACAACTCAATCGCGACCCACTGAGCTACTGTATTCCTTAAAGGAGCTTAGCTACTCTTTTAACATGACACTGGCCTGCCAGAACCTGTGTATTAAAAAAAATCCATCTTCTTTTAAGGTATTTTATTTTTATCAAAGTCTTTTTGTACGCATATTTAAAATATGCATTTCAACAGATTGAATATTAAGTATGTTACTTAATGCAACAGAGAGCAGGGGAAACAGCTTCTCTTAAATGTGAAAATATGCTCTTCAACAGCCCTACAGTAAATAGTTCTTTTTTTACATGGTTTACCTTGTTAGCTAGCAAGACAGTCACCAATACATCCATGTGTCAGCCGGATTGTGTTTCTGGCAATTTACAATAGCCATATGTAGCTTCACTGAGTGATGACAGGCCTTTTGACATGCTGTGTAAAGTCTCTGCCACATTTTTTCTATGTGTTAACTAAGCAAGTTGTTAACTAACCACTAACCCCGTTAACTTAATGTTGTCTTTCAACAACATGGACGTTGTTCTTTGCTGTGCTAAGCTTAACACACCCGGGACCAACAGTATCTCGATAAGGAAGTTAAAATTGAGTATCTCGTTCGACTCTGGGTCAGAGGCTGAAAAGTGGCATATTTCAAACTCTTCCTCAATATTTAGCAATCATGTTTATGCAATCTGTGGTTGTTACAAACGTAAAGAATAGTACAGTAACAGGTGGTTTTTGGATGGGGCTTTGAACTCAAGATGACATTTCACCAATAAAATACAACATCACATACAGTATTGCCAGTCACTCTAGTGAATTATCAGCTCAGAAAATAGAGCACTCTCAATCCACATCTGACTGACATGAAAAGAAAAGCTGTGGGATTATTTTCTTAGACAGGACAGGGAGGGTGCAAATCAGCATCACCAGAATTTAAAATGAAAAAGATTGATTGAGCTATAATTTTGCATACAGTCAGCTATAATTTTGCATACAGTCATTTTATTTATTATTTATTTACCAAACATTTACACATTTTGTCATTTTATTATGTATTCAGATGTGAATATGTTTATAAATTGGAGGTCCTACATTTTGGTACCACCACTCTCAGCACTTGTGAATGCTGAGCATCATCCCCTTGTTGAATATTCAGTGAATCATCTCTATCGGTGGCCGAGGAGTATAGAATGTATCAGGACGAGCTACAGCAGAGTGATCAAACATTTACATTGTTAGCCAGATGTTGTTTGCACAAATATATGGAACCTGCTAGCAAGCTAGCTGTGCTCCACACAGTGAAAGAAAACTGAATTTGAAAATGTGTTATTCAGAAGACATATTGACATAAATGTGTGACAAATCATCATTTGAAGTATCATCACTCTGTATGTGCTATTATAGATTCATTTATCCAATTTTTTTTTTTCTAAAGGAAATTCGATTAGATTTTGAAAAGCAGCTACAAAGCTGATGATAAAGTGGTGAATTGTGTGTGCACACATACTGTAAGACCAGGGACTAGTGATTACCGACACCCCATCATATATCTCCACACTACACTGTTGGTATTTAAATGCCAGTGCACTTAGCTTTATTTCTCTAGTAAAAAAAGATCTCCTGGGAGAGATAGACAGTGTGGTGGTGGTGGTGGGTGGGGGGTTGAAAGGAAGAGAGGAGAAGCGGAGTAGAGGCGAGAAGAAGCCTGGATGGGGAGAGAGTGGGTGATGAGTAGAAGGCAAGTGAGAGGGATTAATTGTTCACCCAGGAGAGGAAGATAACATCAGATGTTTAAAAGCCGCCACAACTAATCCTGTCATTTCTTGGACTAGAATAATGAAAATGGAGAAATGAGATCTTTGGAGAACTGGAAAGCGAGCTAATCTGTATGCCTGTAACGAGTACATGCTTGTGATTGCTAAATGGTCTACACATTATTGTATATTTCTACTCACATGGTATCATTTTCTAGTGGGATGACTGCTAAAATAAAGTCATTTTATTGGATTTAGTGTTGCTGTTTTTCTTCATGTTTTATTATTACCTTTGTGATTCATTATACATATATGTATAATGTATTTAACATAATTTGCATAACTGTATTTTCACTGCAATAGCCAGGCATTGTAAACCACATATTGTTTTCAGAAAGGAACATATCAGTGCATGTTTTATTTCTGCAAATTGCTTTATTTTTTAAATTTTATTTTTTTTTACAATAGGCCTACTCCTGACAATTTCCCATTGCATGCCATTACAGTATTAAAATCAAAATACATTTAATGTTCATATTGCACAATTTGTGCTTTTATTATTACCTTTCTTGGTTTCCTATCACTGCTGCAGTGTTCCGGAGCTGAAACACAATCATGTGAGATGTGATGAGTGCAAATTTATTCATTTGTTGCATTTAAAAAGGTAACTGTTCAGCAACCGACTTTCTAGTCATAGCTGTCAGAGCAGTATGAAAAAAATGAGAAAACATTTGCTGTGATGGATTACCTATGTCACGCTAGTTCAAAAGGCTCTCCAAGTTCATTGTATCATCATTGTGTAAACCAGCGGCAGCAAAACATATGGTACGCTTTCATCACAAAATCAGTCGCCAGTAATGTGTAGAGTACACATCATTTCGTTAATGGTCTAAAACATGCAAAATCATCTGCTTGATCTATAAAATCCCAGAAGAGACCCCTCCTGATGTTTTCTGTGTGGGACCAGCTATCTGCCCTACTTCTGTCTGGGTTTGCTCTCCTATCCAAGTAGCTCTCTCTTCCCCTCTGACCCACACCTGCCGTTCTCTCCAACACCTCCTCCACCCTTTGAGCTCGCAGCACTCCCCTTCCTCCCCTGTCATATCTGTCATAGACGTTCAGTCGCTGGTGTTGCTCTAGGCTTCAAATTTAATTTGGTTTCAATCTGCTGTAATTGCTTTGAGAGACGACCGTGTATGCATGTTTTTCCTCTCTTATGTCTGCTGGAATACTTTATAGGGTGTGTGTGTGTGCAAGTGTAAATGTGTGTGCATGGATGAATATGACTGAAGGTGTGTGCTCGTGTGTGCACATGTGTGTGTAAATCCTGAACAATTGCCTGGCCATACACTGTCATTGATACACTTTGTCAAACACCAGCTGCTGTCACTGTACTCTCTGGCACTTTGACAAGGCTTTTGTCAGATACCATACACTTTCTCTTTGCAACAGAGAAGGAGGAGGGGAGGGGGCGAGGTAAATCTACAAGACTTCACAAAACATCTTTTTGTCATGACCTTTTAGTTGAATAATAACGCAGGTTCTAAGTTCTGAATGTATAACTCCTTTCATTATTCTACCAGCAATCTAAAGTAAGAGGAAGGATGATTGAAGTAAAGGGCAAAAATGGACAGCAAAGTATACAGTTTGCCCTTGAGTTACAGATGGTGCTATGATGAGGTGAGGTGAAAAGAAGATTGCTAAGCTGATGGACAGAGATAATATTGGTTTGTATAAAAAAAAAAAGAAATAACCTGTCTACCTCCCATGGTAGTTTTTCTTTATATTTCTAACTGCCTCTTTTTTGTCCTGGTCATCTCGGAATCAGTCTGGTCATTTCTACTCACAATTGTAGACGATTACATATAACAATAAAAAAGTGGCCGCTGCTCTTACAAAATCACTGATCACACATTATTTAAAGCAATTTTTTTGTTGGATATACAATATTCAGTGGAATTCCAGAAAGGTATTTCCCCACTATCCCCAAAAAATATTTTATTTTCTAATTTGTCTCAACAATACAAGTCTGACCCTTTCCAAATGTATTTGCATCCAAGCTCAGCAACCAGTTCGTTTGCCAAAGAAAAGGGCACAGAGAATACAAATGTGTGTATAATTGATTGCAAGTTGATTAGTGAGGGCTCTTTTGAGCTGATTGCAAGTGTACAGTGTATACAGTGGAGTTTTGTGTGTGTGTGTGTGTGTGTGTGTGTGTAATATGTGACTTAAGAGTGTGCCTTAATGTGTGTATGCATATATGTATTAAACACACACAAGCTGTGATAATCATGCTTCACTTCCTAACAACCGCTGTCATTGATTTTCTCCTCATGCTGTGTGTGTGTGTGTGTGTGTTTAAAAAATAAAGTGTGTTTTGGCAAACCCTACATAGTTTTTGTCATGATGTGACACAAATAACAGACTGTTGAAATATGGAGTGGCCGAGTGTACGCATCAGCTCTCTGTCTGATACTGTTGTGTTTGTGTCGCAGAGTGTGTGTATATATCACTCTCACCTCTGATGAAGGAGACGTTTGCCCTGCATCTTGATGCTGTTTTGCTCTCCTCCTACCCACTCAGCCTGCGGAGGAGGCAGATGAAACAAGCAGGTCATCCAAGCAATCGCACACACCTGTTAACAGATGTACCAACTAAATAAGTGCTCTGCTTTTTTTCTAGTGGAATGTCACTTGGCTTCTTTTGACGTATTATTTTTAGTTATATTGCGTGTTGCAGACAAAGGGTATGCAATTTTCTCCTTCTCAGTCACCTACAAGGTCGATGCCTAATGGGCTGCTAGAGAAACAATACGTCTGAATCTTATTTTTTTGTAAATGGCGTCTGTAGGCTCCCTTCTTCTCTGTCTGTGTTGTCTGACTGAGGCCAGTAACAGCAGTAAAGGCCAGGCAGCAGTTTGGGCATGTCTGTGACTATCTGTCAAACAATGGACAGACAGCCGCATGTCACTGAGCGGATCCTTGCCCCGTCCACACAACGCTCTGCCTGCATGCTCACCCGGAGCCCCCTGCTGGCCCCTGCATGTAGGACACTTGGCTACCTGCAAGCCGTCAGGGCTGCAGATCTGTGTGGTGTTGACTCACTGCCATGCTCTTACAGTGATCTTGTTTGACCTTTACATCTTTAATTTCTGCTGGACTGTGTAGAACTGTAACAATTCCAAATTTTGCTGCACAATTAATTGTCGTATTACATTATAATTGTCTCTTTCAGTCAAATTTAAAAATTCTTTATTTAACATATAAAAGTTTTGAATGAATTCCAGAATACATCTTTTGGTTATATCACTGTAATGTGACCCATGTACACAGCCTATGAAGTAAACCACGCCTCTTTATTATCATAAAACATTGTATTTTTTCTTTTGAAAACATAAAATTGACAATAGAACATTAATCCTCATCAATAAAAACAAAGCATTAATCATTAACCAAAAACTCATCATCACTATGTGGAAAAATAGTCATCACTGCTTCTGTACGTTTCTTTTCTTACTGCATCCCCCCTTTTCATTTTTGTTGCTATGAACATGTATAGGGACAAGTGCCAACAACTTACAAAAAGCATAGCTTTAGCAGTCTTTAGCTCAACAGTCCGACCAATAATCATTTATATAATTAGAATTTGGCATATCTAAACAAAATCAACAATTACCATCAATAGCCATACACCTTAGGACCTTAGCTAATATTAGCAATTAATTGCAGTTAAACAAAGAAACCGCACCGTAAAACAATTACAATTAGAATTATGTATTAATTGTTACAAGCCTAGGCATGTGCATTATGACCTGTGTACACATGTGTGCCTGTGAGTAAATGCTGTAATAAAGCTGTTTGTAGCATTCAACCCATAGGAGGTTTAATTGAATCTGCAATAGTATTTGCTTCAGTAACTGATAATGTGCACAGTACAATAGTCTTTGCCCCCGTTCTGTGCTATGATGAGTGTGCCACTTAGCTTCAAAAGCTCTGTGGTTTAATGAGCGAAATGCATATTATTTTGAATGGAGTATCTCAAATGAAACAAAAAGTGTCCAGATTAAAAGAGAATTAATATTGTTTTTATGGAGATACTTTACCAGTCAGTAATATATTAGATTAGCTCATTTACTCCCATGACTTAGCTTCAATCCTATTTTGATTATATCCATTTTATAAAGTTAGAAGTAGACCGATTATTACACAAGAGCTTATGATCAAGGTTGATTATTTTCAGTGTAGCTCTGAAGAACCATAATGAGGGCGTTCAGCTGCTGCAGAGCGCTAATGTATTGTTCTAAAGTAAAGACAGCTGCCTTTCTTGTCCTATTGAACTACACAAAGAAGCTTCAGCACAATGCTGGCAATCTTCTGTGGAAACATTGTGTTGCTGTGTGCCTGTGTGGAGTGTAGAAAGCTGATGTTTGATTTTTAAAAGCTGGCAAGTTGCTGCTTCTGCCGGTAGGTGACAGCTCGCGTCTTCCAGATCTAGTCTCCGTGGAAACAGGAGAGTGGAGTTAGTAATGTGCTGTGTGATGAGTGGGAAAAGGCAAAAAGAAAGTGTGGAGGGGGAAGGGGGAAGATTATCGGGGGACAAAGGCAGGGATTATCTCGGCACATGCTACAATAGCACTACACACATCCTCTGCAAACGGGCCTGCCACTGGGTGCTTTGGATCACAGAACAAAGACAGGGTCTCCCACCCATCCATGCAGATCCTCTGTCAGAGTTAGCTAATGAGGACTACAATACCCAGCTGCCAGTTGCAAACCAACCAGGGACTTGGAATTAAGGGTCATTATTTCTCCTCATTATCGACTTTAACATTGTTGCCCACTCTGAGCAGGAGAGCCTACTCTTATTATTAAGAAGTTTTTTACTGGAACTTGAAGTTCTGTCATTTACGCTGCCGAGAGGAAGGTGTAATCTTGCAAGCAATAAAAACATGGCATAGGTTTTCAAGCTTATTTCCATTTCAAGTTATGTGCTATGTGAAGTCAATTAAACAGTTTTGAAGCTGGTTTGTTACTGTGTTGTTGGAATTACTATGGCGTTAGAACAGGGAGAAAGTTTGAGGGCAGTAAACTGAGACAGATGGAGAGAAATGGAGTACAGCACATGATGGCAGGATAAAACAGCCGAGCGAAGAGGAGAGATAAAAGGATGGCGAGAGAATGAAAGGTGGTGGTGGGGGGCGGCAATTTAAGCGACGAGGGTGCGAGGCAAAGTGAAAGTGAGTTTGTCTGTGATGTTTTAAAATTCTGGAGTGGAGAGTCCCTCCATCTGTTACTGTGGGACGGTTCTGACTCAGTGATTTCTATGATTGGCCTTAATCCCGGCCGAGTGGAGAAGACAGAATGAAGAGCTTAAAGCAGACTGCTCTCACTCTGACAGGCTCCACTGGCTGCTGTTGCTGCTGCTGCTGGGGCTCATTGGTAAACTCAGTTCGCTGCCCCCTAATGGACTAACTGCTGCATGACACTGCACCTGTCTGCACTACTACGGCACATGGAGCAGCTCTCAAGGCCACAACACAGTGGTGACATTTTGATGTAGGAGCCATTAGAAACAAGTTTTCACTCAACTTTAAATGCATCTTGCAATGTCTGTGATGATTATGACCTAATTATGTCTTCATGCAACACAAAAGCAATACACTCTCTCGGTAAACATGACATTAATGCTGCATCATCCTGATCCTTCATGTGTCAGTAGATATAGTGAAGATGTAGTTTCTAGTGATGCTGCATCTGGATATTTTATTCAACAATGTGGGAAGGACCCTTAAGAAATTTGTTCTATATTTAGACAAGAGCTTAGTGGCTTACCATTATGCCTGTCAGTGTCCACAGCAGCCAATCACTGTCAAATTTACTAAGGGTCTTCCCACGCCGCGTTAGTCTCTCTGAGAAGGTCAAGTGACCTCAGCAGAGTCATTTCACAGTCTTTTTGTCCCCAAGGTGACTTAAGCGTTCCGAGAAACCGAGCTGAGGGGTTCATTTGGAGCATGTTGAGTACCTCGATTCGAGGCTGCAATCACATGTACAGACCGTGTCGTGTTTTCTCAAGTGCCCTCTCACTCAAACACACACATTGTAGGGCTGTGTTAGAGTGTCCCTCCAGATCACAAAGAAGACAATGTGGTGGTGTGGTGAGTGCCCTTTATGTAATTGCTCAGTAAAAGGGCCTAACAGGCTGCAGCAGTCACAAAGACGGCCTGGTGTCGAGGTGGAGATCACCACAGCATGACGCTGTCCGTCCCTGGTGTGCTGTCATTCCCTTAGAAACAACATGACTTTGAGTGATTAAACTACTCCCCTCAGTTATGAACATTTAAGATCCAAATCGCCTCATGCTGAGCTTTTTGTTATTCCACTACCCTCCCCCTGCTGTCTTGTTGCTCTATGAGAATATATTCAGGGAGCGCGGCTTCTAACCATCAGGGTTCTTGAAAAGCGGAGACATCACCAAGCTACACAGCCTGCTTTTACACTATCACCTGCACCATTATCTATGGTGTTTGCATACACGACCAACGCCATTGTGTGTTGTATAAGGCTGTGGACCTTGTGGAGGCACTTCACATGCCACTATCCATTACAGAGTTGTCTTTATGGTTATTGACCTTGCTTGAAGGCTTGGTGACAAATGGCCCAACGTGATGCATTTTGTGTCAAGGTTAGAATCTCAATAACATTAGATGGCTGTGCTCATGATGTCACCTCTTCTGGTGTCTCTGTGACCGTGTGCTGTTATTTGCTGTGTTGTGTGGGCCTGTAGTGAGCTTATCTGTGCTGTACTGTGCTGATCTCACTATGCTCATCCAGTGCTCTAAGCTGCTTGGGCTCCAGCCACCAGCATAGATGATATATCCCTGCCCCCCTCCTTCCCACATCTCTCACTCTGATTCATTGGCTGTTTATGTTGCCCATCCATCTGGGCCAACACAGAGGAAGGAAAGAACACATGAAGACACATGGCTGTTTTGGAGCAGGGGACTGCATTAAGCTGCTAGAGAAGAGATAGGGTCCCAGAGAAATGGTGGCCTACCAAGGGAAGAGGGAGGAAAACATACCAAGGGAGAGGCAGCTGGAGAAACAGAGAGAACTGAAAAAAAAAATGTGTGGGCTACTCAGGGGGAGAGAAATGGATTTTCTAAAGGGACAAAGTAGAGATTCTTACTGACAGATTAAATGCTGAGAAAAAGATTGAGCAAAGGGGATAAAATAGCTAGATCAAAGATCACAGCAGAGGGTTGGGAGAAGAAAAAGGTGGAAACCGTTCAAACAAATGCACCTTTTTTTGTATGTCTTCAAAAATAACTTTGCATATTAATATAAAACATATTAGATATTCTAGCTGTTTTGACAGAGAGTGAAATCATATGGCTTTTATTTGTAGATCTCAAATTCAGTGATAATATTGTTGCTCAGCTGCTCAATGTTTATCCCTAATTGGAAAAAAGTTGTGTTGACAGTTTTGCCAAGAGGTTACCAAAGTGGCGCTGCCTTTTAGGAAAATTGACCCTCATTTAGGAAAAGTCACACAGTTACTGTCCTTTCTTTTTTTGAAAGATTATTTTTGGGTGCTTTTTTCCCTTTATTTCAGAGTTACAATGGATAGATAGGAAAAGTGGGAGAGAGATGAAAGATCACACGCAGCAAGGGGTCGTAGGTCGGATTCAAACCTACATGGGGCGCACGCTCTTAGTGGGTGAGCTAGAGGTCGCCCCATTACTGTCTTTTCTAATGGCCTCTTTGGTAATAATTTCAATGGGCTAATTAGATCCTCATTTCATTGTTTCAGTTTCCTATTGTCTCATTAGGAAATGAATGAAATCTTATCGTTGTTATTTAAGGCTTGTTCAGGTGATTAAAAGCTCAATGAAAACGAATAAAGACAGGGTTTGAAATGATCCAGATTTTCTGCTATTATGTAACAAATTAGGTTAGTGATATCACATTATGTACTTATTTTAAAACCATTATGCTCCACTAACGTCCTTTTACAACATCTGCAAGAGCCTGGACTGATATCATGGGCTGGCGGGTTTGTTGTGAGGAGGTGGAGCAGTATTGTTTTGTGTGTCTGTGAATGGGAGGGTCAGCTGAGATGATGTGGGCGTTACTCTTAATAGAAATAGGACAGCTTTTACTATAATGTTTGTGATAGATAAAAAAAGCCTTCCATGGTAGGGGACTGGTTCCTTTCAATGTGGCTACACAAATAAATGAGCCCATACTGCAGCAGGGCTCTAAATAGGGTTAGTAATTTCAGAGCCCTGGGATTTTATGACTGATCAAACTATTCTGGGACGGGAACAAGATCACTCCCTAGATGCCTGGGGAAACCTAGATACTGAGGCACGAGAGGACTGTAGGGATGGAGGGCGATGCTAAGGCTTCACCATATTTGTAACTTGGATGACTTCCTTTATGAGACGCCTATACTGTAAGAGTTAATCAGAAATAAGCCTGAACTGCATCATAAAAATGAAAAGATGTTAGACTATTAAATGAGATTAGAATATTATGTTTCATATAATTCAGAACAACACAAAATATCAATCAGCTGAAATTGGATGTCATGTCTCAATTGTGTGTGTGTGTGTGTGTGGGGGGGGCTGGGCATTATATATTTGTTGGTTTCATGAAGGCATCCCTTGTCTATGCATACACCAATATGGTGTTTGTTGTCAGTCTATGTAGATGGAGGACTTTGGTGCATATTGTCCAAAAAATTTAAATGTGTGCATTATACTAAAAAGAATGAGATGTGAATGGTGTTTCAAATCTGAAACAGATGCATATCAGTTTAGAAACAATATTTATTGTGATAAATATTTATTAGTACTTATAAATAAAACTGCATTTCGTTGCCTTGTACTTGTACCTGTGTAATGACAATAAAGTTGAATCTAATCTAAAATACAAGGCATATTGTACAGACGTTTCAGTTGCCAACAAAGTCAATCAAACCATGTATCTCCTAACAAAGTTAACAGTGATTTGTCGATTAAGTCGAAACTGTCTGCGTGCATCTCCTGACAAAACAGTGATTTGTCGATTATGCGACGGTAAGTTGCATGGTTATGGCGCAATCGTTACCTATTTTTACAAAAACGTCTGCTACAGAGCCATAATGTGAGGTATAAGGTAACGGAGCCTTTTACACATTGTTGTGTTTCTTTAGAAATAAACAATGGACAAAAAGAGTCTAGAAACGCTTCAGATGTAAAGTTATTCACTGTCAAAGTGGCGCCAAAATGAATGGCAGTCAATGGGATGCTAACTGCAGGTGATGGCTTACAGAGATGGCAAAAGGACTCCTGTACTCAAGTAGAAGTACAGATACTTGTGTTAAAAATAATACTCTGGTAAAAGTAGAAGTGCTGATTTAACTTCTTTACTCAACTAAAAGTAATAAAGTACAGACTTGGAAATTTACTTAAAGTATAAAAGTAAAAATAGCCTTGCGAATGACACAGCTAGTGAGGACTAGATTGTTTTTAAAGCTGATTCTGGTTTCCAACTTTGCCCCAGTTGTGTTTGTTAAAACGCAGACGGAGGCAACTTCTCTCTTCATTACAAACAATCAATAGGACAAACATGGGCATGGGTAGCTCTGCTATGGCTGTGTTTATCTGTGTGGTAATAAAAGAAATAAATAACATTGTAAAGGCTACCATACACAATGCATATGAATCACATACTGTATGCTAGTAAATTATAACAATAAACCCACTAATAATTACATTATCTTAATGCAGTGTAACTGTAGCATGTAAATAATGCGCCTAAAATACAAACGGGAGCAAGGGCGTTCAACAATTATGACTTGTCAACAATCCAATTCAAAAAAACATTATAGACCAATAAAACAGGCATAAATGAATTGACAACATAAGTTATACGACTTACAGTTCTCAAGGACGCACACATACAATCTCATCTGATTATCCTCTGGACAGCTAGTCTGTTTTCTCTCACTTTTGTCTCTGTGTGGCGTGCGCACCCGCTCGCAGTGTGAGGCGCGTGTCCGCGCTGTTCTCTGACATACACTCACAATCACGCCTGATAGACGACCTTTTGTACAAAACTAAAGTAACAAGCCAATTTTGTAAAATGTACGTAGAGTAAAGAAAGTAGAAAGTACCAATATTTGTGTTAAAATGCAAGGAGTAAAAGTAAAAAGTCGCCCAAAAAATAAATAGTAAAGTAAAAATAAATGAAAAATCTACTTGAGTACAGTAACAAAGTATTTGTACTTCTCTGATGGCTTCGTAGCATTAAAATGGTGCCATGGGAGCTACGCTTAGAGAGGAGAGGCTTACCCTCTTGGGTACCAAGTACTAGTACTTTAAGAAGAACACTGTTGTTGGGTTTGGCGCTCCCTAATCCTCCAGCGGTACTAGTTTTTGTAGGGAACAAAGTCACCATCAACATCTCCAATCTGTTTGTCGCTCTCACTCACTCTCTCACTCACTCACTTACTCTCTCTCTCTCTCTCTCTCTCACACACACACACACATACACAAATCAATGTTCTATTGACTTCTGACACTCATACTGCTGTTTTTGTGTTTCCTTGTAGAAACTGGCCAGGGAGGCGGAGCAGCTTCAGAAGGAGCATGTATGGCAAGACGGTGTGACGGTAAAGTAGGACATCTGCTCCTCTCCTTCTCTGAGACGTCTTCTTTCTTTTTCCTCTTCTTTTCCAGGCTATTTTACTTACTCCTTTTAATGACAATGTGATCAGCATCACAGAGACAATATGGTAATAAAGCTTAATTTTATACAAGTGGAGAGAAAAAACAATAATACACATAAACACAGTTCCACATACGCACACAATAATTGCTTACTTTTGGGGGTTTTATTTTAATGGTCTTCAGTATTATGTAAGAGCCTTCTGTCTGTTTTGTTTCACAGGCCACAGCAAGTTAAACATTGCATTAGATTGCGGCTGACCTTTAAAACACAAGAGTTCCGCTCTGAAAAAAGAAAGGAAAAAAAAAAAGCGGAATTGGTATTACTATGGTCCGTGCGTTTGACTGTGTGTGTTTGTGAGCTTGCGTGCTCCACTGACTCTCAAATTTGCAAACACCCAAATGCCCCCATTTACATGCAGGCATACTGATGCACACATACACACATATAGCCTTACCCAACAGATACACATGCACATTCCCTACTGTCATATCCTCTGTCTCCAGGGAGACGAGCTTGCTGTCATGGTACACTTCCCACAAATGGATTTTTAACCCAGTGCCTCCTGGGGGATATTTGAGAAAAGGCTTAAACTGATTTAAAACGAATAATTATGAGCCCTACTTCTCTGCAAAGTCCATTTTTATTCATGGTTGCTTACACTCTGGAGCTGTAGCAATGGGGTGGCTGGGCTGCAACCCTCCAACTCCCCTGCTGGTCCAAGGGAGGGAGCTGCAGTGCAGCTGTCCCTTCATCTTAGGTCTGAGAGGGGTTGATGCCTGCCTCTCCCTGCCCCGCTCCGATGCACCTCGATCGTATGTGTAACCATGCAGGAAGTGGAGCCTGGGTCACAGTGACCACACACAGCACACCTGTTCATAAGTAGCTGCATCCAATATGGCATCAATACTTCCTCAAGTGAAAAAGCCAGCATTCTCTTAAATCCAACACGCCCCCGCTGTCACTCTTTTTCATTTCTGTCTTTCTCTTTTCTCTTCTTGTTTCCATTTCTCTTTCTGTCCAGTCACCAGCCTCACACCAACCCTTATCCCCCGCACCCTCATCACATTCTTATACCTTTTTTCTTATCTGCATGTGTCTTTAATCAGGTATGAAAACAGTTGGAGTATATCATATTGTTGCAAATACTGCAAAAGAATTATTGTGGTCTTCCTATTAATAATGTATTAAAGCTGATTTCATTTCCCTTTATAATTAAGCCAGGTAATGCATCTCAGCAGGGGTGATTGAGAGAGAGAGAGAGAGAGAGAGAGAGAGAGAGAGAGAGAGAGAGAGAGAGAGAGAGCGAGAGAGAGAGCGAGAGAGCGAGAGATGCGCCACATCCTTGGAAGAATATTTTTCCTGTGTGTAGATTTTGTGCTTTCCTAATTTCTGTTGAGGTGAACACTCTGCTGACTGACACTCTAATTAGATTAGGGCTGCATGCTCTTTGGGCATATTAGGAGAAATGCGTTGCATCTTAAACTAGCGGGTGGAGCAGTCTGTCAAATGAAGAGAAAAGGTGTTTATGCATTAGTGACTGTGTGTTTGATAGAATTTATGAGTATGTATGTGGGTTGGAAAAGCGTAATGTGTTTTTTTTGTGATTGTCGGCAAGTGGATAGGAAGATATTTATTTTCATGTGTTTATAAACGCCAGGTTCTGTACCTGGCCCAGCCCATCTGCTCGCCTCACCAAACTAGTGACATCATAGCTATTCAATGATGCGCCTGTTCCTCATAGCGGCTGCCATCGCAGCTGTTAACGTAGCAATGGAAAGACTTCTCACTTTCTCTCTATCTCTCACACACACACACATTTTAGCTTTTTCCTGGTCTAACTACAGAGCCAGCTTTCTGACCATCTCAATGGCTGGAGATTATGGATTTTAAAATGTTGATAGTAACAACTGTTGCGATGGTCGTTCAGGGTTTTTAAATCCATTGGAATGAAATGGTGTGTGAAATAGACATTAAAGTGTTGGATTGCCGCTGATTTCTCAAGGTCAGGTGCCCATCCCTCTGTGATACTAGACTATTGTGTTAGCAACAGAGTCGTCCCAAGGTGACACGGTCTTTGACTGCTGCTTTGCAATTCTCTATAGGGTGGAGGGAGTACCAGCAAATTCGCAGCCAAAAAATCTAAAATGTTCTTTGTTTGGTAAACTGAAAACTGACAGCTAAAAATATTTACATAAAGTGTCAGCATTACAGCTGGGACGGTATGGATTTTTTCAAAAAATTGGCTTAAACCTTAGACTACAACATATGTTGCAGCTTTTCTAGCAGCTTGAGCAGGCAGAGAGGGCGACTCTGCTAACTTTTTGCTCTCTCTACCAATATAAGCTCTCTTTTTTAGGCTATGAAATGTGCATGCAGCCTGAAATTCAGCCATTTTCTCGGGATAAAGCTATAAACATAAAGACACACTGCTAGCTGCTAGGCTAATGTGCAATGGTAAACACTGCAGCTGTAATGTCTACCTAAGCTGAGAAAAGAGAAATGTCTTTGCTTTCCCTACCAAGTATGTTGTTATGTGTCATGGAATATTGCCCTCCTCAACTTGCAAAAGGCTGGATTTGCTCCATCTTTTGATAGGTTTTGTTTAGAAAACCTTGAGTCAATGTAAGACACAGTCATCAGACATTCAATGTCATTAGAATCAATAAATCCATGTCATTAAACACAACAGGGCCGTGCACATGTGCAGGCCAAGCAGGTTTTTTTGTGGTGATGACCGTGATGAGCTCAGACCCACGCTAGGCGTCACGTGACTGCGGTAACCGTCCCAGCCCTAATCAGCGTATCATTTTGACTTTTTCTATTTCAGCATAAGGTTAGGAAACAATCCTTGGGCCTACAGCTTTCACTCAATGTGTATAATGTTTAGGTTAGATTTAAATGTTGCTTGTCCATAGAGAAAGCAAAAGTGCAACAACATCTACATTAAGGTCTACACTCCAGATTTAAATATTTTACGGTAACATTTTTAACATGTAGACATTTTAAAGATAATTTTTTATGGGCTTTTATGCCTTTGTGATCAATTGAGAAGGACAGGAAAGGGAGGAGAGTGAGGGGATGACACGCAGCAAACGGCCGGGGGTCGGATTTGAACCCAGGCCACGGCCTAGGAATTAGCCAACATGGGGGCCACACTTATCATGATTACAATAATATAATTGTATTAACACAGTCAGCCAGCCAATAGCTAAAGAAATTTAGGATTCTAAGATTTCTATGAGTTGATCGATAAGTTAATTAAGGCTGAACGATCAGTTAAGAGATTGTGCTATTGTCCATCTAAATATTGAATGCACTCATCCAGAATGAGTCGAAATCTAGGGCTTATTAAAAGAGCAAAGTCTATTTGTTGGTATTACGTTGATGCCAAGTAATGAATATTGACTTATGTACCATTCTCCTTGAAAAGAAGATAAAATGACTTATTCAACCAATGCTTTAGGTTTTAATGGCTTGGAGAGTATAGGCAGCCCAGCTAAAATCATAGTTCAGTCTCTAAGTCAAGACTTGATACAGTAGGTCTAAAAAAAATTTAAAACTGACCTTGCAAAAATGATACTTCCCTTACACACTGAACAACTTGACCACGTAGTGTGGTTAAAATACTGAAGTCAAAGTTTTGTCTTTGATGACCAAATTCTCAGAGAAGTTAGATTATATTTGTTGTGTGTATATCATTTTTACTTAATTACATTCATCATTAATGTTGGTGCATATTCATGGTAAGGCTTGCTAAATATGCTACATTTGGTAGTAGAGGCCATGTGGAAGAAACAGCACCACATTAGGCTTGTGCACCATATGCCACCAGTTATATTGCCTGCTGGAACCAGCTTATTGTCTATGGCAAGCTGTTCTAACATGTATTATGACAATTTAAAATATTATGATGAATTAGCATTTTGACCAGCTTAATTGTAATTTCATTGATCTGAAACAAATGTTTCCAATCGTTTCCAATAATGTATGAATTGTGGAAATCTCCGATGGGAATCCAGTCAGATATTACATGATAAAAACAGCTTATTTGCATGTGTAATCCCATTATGGATACAATATCTTAAAATTAATTCTGACCAGTAAAGATATATTTGGAGATATCTTGTCCCGACTGATCACAATGTTATCATGACCCAATAATGCATTTGTAGATATCGTATAGATTCTCTGTTTAAATTAGTTGCCGTGTATTTTTTAAAGTGATAGTTTTAAAAAATGTTAACCTAGGGAAAAAAAGAAAACCTTGTAAATGCTTCTTTTATGTCTCTGCATGCAGTTTAAATGTATGATAAATGGTGAGCTTGGCTTGTTTAGCTCAGGTCATGCCTGTGTGTGGGTTTCATTGACAATGACTGATGCTAAAGGTTTAATATGCTATGTTAGCCTACAGTTAACAGATCTTTTCACAAGGACAGTACAGACACAATCATCAGAATACTCCTTCTGTGGGAGCATGTAGCTACAGTGCTCAACAATTCTATTTCTACTTTTTATTACCCGACTCAGCAGTCTAACTCACCTCTATGTTGCTTTGATTTTCCATTCCATTTTCCACTTTACTGTTTTTATTCACTCTCATGGCTCTCATTGCATTATATTTGGCTACAGGTGAAAACCAAAAACAAAGGAGAGTGAACTTTAGACTTAAATTCATCAGGTGGCCAGAAACACAACTCCATTTGTATGCTGTTGCCCCATATCTGCTGGATGTGTAAACAGGCAGCTGTTTGCTAATGTAAGCTATATAATGGCTAGATAACGTAAATGTGCTGTATTTATATAGCGCTTTTCTAGTCTGAACAACTACTCAAAGCGCTTTTACATCATACAGGATACATTCACCATTCACACACATTCATACACTGTGGCCGAGGCTGCCGTACAAGGTGCCATCTGCTCATCAGATAAACATGCACACGCATTCACACTCCGATGACACAGCATCAGGGGCAACTCGGGGTTCAGTGTCTTGCCCAAGGACACTTCGACATGGGACTGCAGGGGATTGAACCACCAACCTTCCAATTGGCAGGCAACCGCTCTACCACTGAGCCACAGCCGCCCCAAATGTGTCAATGTTGTCTTCACAACTTGTTTCTGCTGCCCTTAAGTTGGGAAAAAACAGTTATTGCAGGTTAAAAGATGTATTTTCCTATCTTTACATGGAAATAATATCACCCTTCAACATACTATTCTTCAAAGCTGCACAGGAGAGAGATATAAAACATTGCATGAACTAGTCTTTTCGATTCTGAAGTTGTCAACTTTGTGAAATTATTCCAAAACCAAACTATTTTGCTAATTTTACAAAATGGTCTGTGGTCAACATTTTTAAGCTAATGATATGATCAACAATATGTTATGAGCTACATTATCTTCAATCAGTTGTTTACCCACTCATCTCCCATCATATACTGGCCACAGATGATGACCACTGTCGCTTAGCTGAAGGAGGGTTGACGCAAAGTGCAACACGTTGGAACAGAGATACAAAATTGGATGAAAGAAAGGACGGAGATTGTGGAGATTGGAAGAAGACATGTGCTTTCCATCAGATTGTGATTTGGCAGCTGCTGTACGTTTGAAATGCATTAGTGCTAATAGCAGTGCCATTAGGGGAGAGAGAGGCACTCTGTTGATGGGTTGCCATGATGAAACCAGGGCGAGGGGGTGTCAAAGAGAGCCGCGGACGGAGAGAGTGGTGTAAGTGAGTAAGCAAGTGAGTGAGGGAAGAAGGTATAAGAGACAGAGAAAACTGGAAACAGAGATGGAGCCATCTTCCAGGCCATTTACTGCAATCATCACTCTCTAATCAATCAGGCCTTTCATCATAGGATAACACAATCTCTCCTTTTCTTTCTCTTCTTCTCCCTTTGCCTTTTTCTCTCTTCATCTCCACTCAGCCACCCACTCGTATGCATAACACAGTGGTATTCATGTGACCTCTTTCTTGCCCTTCACACATGTACAGTATGTTCATCTGTACCTTTGTAGTACTCAATCATCTTTTGCCATTTTTTTTATACAGTGGGGTTCGAAAGTTTGGGCACCCCAGGTAAAAAAATGTATTAATGTGCATTAAGAAGCCAAGAAATGATTGAAAAATCTCCAAAAGGCATCAAATGACCGATTAGACATTTGTATTATATGTCACAAAAAGTTATTTTATTTCCATCATTTACACTTTCTAAATAACAGAAAACAAAACAATGCCGTCTGCAAACGTTTGGGTACCCTGCAGAGTTAATACCTTGTACTGTCCCCTTTGGCAAGTATCACAGCTTGGAAACGCTTCTTGTAGCCAGCCAAGAGTCTTTCAATTCTTGTTTGAGGTATCTTCACCCATTCTTCCTTCCAAAAGTCTTCCAGTTCTTTGAGATTTCTGGGCTGTTTGTCCCGCACTGCTTTTTAAGGTCTATCTATAGATTTTCAATTATGTTGAGCAGTAGATTGTGAAGGCCATGGCAAAACCTTCAGTTTACGCCTCTTGATGTATTCCACCGTGGATTTTGATTTGATTATCCATTTGTAGAAGCCATCCTCTCTTTAACTTCAGCTTTTTCACAGATGGCATCAAGTTAGCGTCCAAAATTTTCTGAAATTTTATTGAATCCATTTTTCCTTCTACTCGTGAAATGTTCCCTGTGCCACTGGCTGCAATATAACCCCAAAGCATAATTAATCCACCCCCATGCTTAACAGTTTGACAGAGGTTCTTTTCATTAAATTCTGTGCCCTTTTTCTCCAAACATACCTTTGCTAATTGCAGCCAAAAAGTTATATTTTAACCTCATCGGTCCACAGAACTTGTTTCCACAATGCATCAGGCTTGTTCATTTGCAAACTTAAAACTGATTTTTGTGGTGAGGACATAGACAAGGTTTTATTCTGATTCCATGAAGACCATATTTTAGGAGTATCTCTTTATAGTGGAATTGTGTACCACAACTCCAGTTTCTGCCAGGTCTTTCTGGATGGATTGTGCAGTCAAACATGGGTTTTAACTTGGTTTTCTCACACTCCTGGGAGCTGTTCTGTCTGATATTTTTCTTGGCCTTCCAGATCTTGCTTTAACTTCCACTGTTCCTGATGACTGCCATTACTTAATTACATTCCGAACAGAGGATATTGGCATCTGATAACACTTTGCTATCTTCTTATAGCCTTCTCCTGCTTTGTGAGCGTCAACTATTTTCAGTTTCAATTTTCTAGACAACTGCTTAGAAGAACCCCTGGGGCTGATTGTTGGGGCAAGGTCAGATGAGTCTGGGCATTTAAATCCTTAAGATTGACATCACCTGGTCTTTCCAGACGAGGACTGAGAACAATCCATGACGCTGTCAGGTCTCAGCTTTCCAAAGGGGGCAGTGCATGCTATAAACTCTGCAGGGTGCCCAAACTTTTACAGATGCCATTTTTTTCTTTTCTGTTGTTTTGAAAGTGTAAATGATGGAAATAAAATCTAACTTTTTGTGTCATATTATACAAATGCCTAATATGTCATTTGATGCCTTTTGTAGATGTTTCTATCTTTTCTTGGCTTCTTTATGAACATTAATACAATTTTTTTACCTGGGGTGCCCAAACTTTCGAACCCCACTGTAGATACAGTAACATTTTTTTGTGAGGATCAGTGGTAGCTACATGTAACCAGTATTTCAGCCTTGTCTACTGCTCTAAAGTCACAATAGGTCCCCACAGAGGTATAACATGACCTTAAGTGCTAGAGGCACTTAAGGTCAGAGTTGCAAGGGTTTGTTCACTTGACCAAGTTCGGCTCCTTTCATAATGCCTCTATTTAAGATAATTGGCCCTTCAGAGGAAATGAGTGAGAATCATTGTGGTGACTCTCAGCCCACCCCTCGAAGCTACCAGCTCCATTAGCTGCTGAATACATTAGATTTATGAGGGTTGCCTTTGACAGATTCTAATTCAGATTCTGGTAAAATAAGCAGAAATGAAGGGACGCCTCACTCTGGCTTTGTTTCAGCTCCCTCTACTCTCAACATGTTCATTTTTTATGTAATTTCCTCTATTTAGTTTTGTCATTTGGAAATGTTGCCAATCCATCTCTCACTAGATTAACTAAAACAGGCAGCAATTGACCATTTGTCCAAGCACATGCATTTCCTGCTGAATAAAGACATTTTTTGTTCTGTCATTAGTTGAGTTGAACGAATAGAAGAAAAATGACACAGCAGTAATTAGCAAGATAGTGGTGTTTTGTCTGCAAGTGATATATATCAGTTTAGGTGTTTTGGGCTCTGACCATCCGGTTGTGACCTTTCTGTCCCTCATTTTTAAAGCCAGATACAGACCTTCTAAAGCAGAAGTAAAAAATAAAATAGATTTTGCCAACCATCTCGTGTTATCACCAGAGAAACAAAACTCAAAAGGATCTCCTTAGCAAAGCCCCGAGATGCGGAAGTTGAAAAAAGCGTGTGGGCCCTTTTTTAAATGCACAGTGCTTATTTCAAACATTGATAAGCAAAGCCACACAGTATAATAAGAAATAAACTGCATATATTTTCATTGTGAGCCGTATTCTTTTTTTATTCCTTATGGCTGCGCTGAGACGGAGTGTTTGCAGCCTGCCGAGCACGTAATGGAACTCATAAACAGTGTTATCACTGAATCCTGAGCCATGGAGCGGACTTCCATCTGCTCGCCACTGGAAGGAAAAGCAATGAGGAGGGGCTATGTGGAATAGAAATTCCTACACAGTATACAATTTAGCAGAGTCTCGTCTCTATCATATGTATCTGATTGTGTGGATGCCTCGGTAGAAACTGGACCGAGCTTTACTTTCACCAATATTGAGAGGCATCTGTAATGTATTCTAACACACACACACAAAATAGAAAACTTGGAATGTGTGTCTGTGGATCAAGCCACATTGATCAATTGATCAATTAGGAATATTTCAATACAAAAATCACCTTAAACTCCCATTTTGAGGGCAGTTTCTCCCCCTCCCTGAACTCCTATCCCCTCTTGGTGCCTCCCCTTACTTTCTAATAACTGCCGCTCTACTCACAGTTTTAATTGGGCTTTTGGTTGCTATGGTGACAGTTTTGGTCATTTCAGCTTCTTGATTGCAGACCACTGTTATTTGCTTAAGTGGTGCTCTCCAAGGTAGAAATATCCTTTTTTTTCTTCCCTTCTCCAACTACTTTCTCTGTACCGCTGCTTTTTCTTTAGCCACATCTCAACCCTAATGTTCCTATGCAGCTTCAAGAGAGACCTCTTGAGAACTAATGCTGCTCTATACTTGAGTAGGAGCACATTGGCAAAGTCTAAAATGACTCAGAATTGACAAAGCACTGATGAACAGGAACAGGTAATGAGAAAGTCTAAAATAAAAAGAACAGATATAAGGAGAAAAGTTCAAGTGTGTCAGTAAGCCTTCAGTCAGTTGCAGTTTGGCCAACTGTGATACAGCAGCCCCCATGTCTAAATCCCACATATTGATCCCCCTGCCTCACAGGAGATGGGAATCAATAGTCAGAGAAATCCAGAGAACCTCAATTTTCCCATTTCAACACATGACCAACACCCATGAAATGTTATTTTTAAGGCCCTTCTGGTCAGAGCAGAAAGGAAAAGGGACTGATTTGTTTATTTCTGTATTTCAATATGTTCTCTTTTTTAGTGTACACATTGAAACACATTATCTTAGAGCTTTCAGCTTAAATCATTAAGTTATACATTGATTGACAGATTTGTTTAATTGATGATAAAAAAAAGAATGTTGGGCCATTTTATGCCTTTTATTGGAGTTGACAGTAGATACTACAGGAATGAGGAGAGAGTGACATGACAATAACAAACACAATAGCAGTGGTTCCCAGCTTGAGTGGAAATGTTTTGGTTCATGGTATGTGCATTAAACTCTTAGGCCACCAGGGCACCCGGACAATCATTTAAATTTGAGACTCAAAAAGGTAAAATATTTGCTTGTTCCAGCTTCTAAAATATGACAATTTGTTTCTTTTCTATTACTGTGAATGACATATATTTGAGTTATAGACTGCTGGTTGGGCTAAATAAGCTATTTGAAGATGTTATGTTGGGCTCTGGTGATAGCATGTTATCACTTTTGTCAAAAACTAAACGATTAATCATCTAGTCTAATTAAAAGAGATGTCTGCAGAAAATAAAAAACTAGATATTTTATGTCTGAGGCTTCATTGTGTAACAGTTTACCAAGGTGTTCCAGGAAAGTGATGGGTGAGCGGCAGGTTGTCATTTTGTGAGTGGTGACAGGTTGGTTTTGCTGTAGCAGAAGGGAGATGGCTGCTCTGGTTACAGTGTTTGTGGGCTGTATTCTGTCACTGCTGTCCTTAGTGCCTGTCTGCACATATCTTAAAGCTGGCTTCCCTTTGTCATTTGAATGTTCAAATCATTGTGAGGGACAGCAAGGCATCTGATGGAAATGATTACAGGGTCGGAAATAACAGGTCTCCTCCGTGTTGATTGTTGATTGGCCACTCTCGGACTCTGTGGACTAGCAGAAGAAAAATGGCTGTAAAATAATGAAATGAAAAGCTGTATGCAACCTGACAGGAAAAATGGAACCTGGAAACATTTTACACAGATAAGTGGAGCTCCAGTGTCATAGAAAGCTGCGGTGTGTTTGGACAGGGAAATCCAGGCCGAGTATCAGTTTGTTTGTGATCGGTCACCCCAGATACAGATGCTGTAAAATTTTTCAACGTAGATAATTGCATTTGCTTTATCAAATCCCTCTGGAATTGAATGATAGCCTTAATATTGCCACGGCTGGTTTATCTTATTTGTCTTTATTTGGTGTTACAGCACCTCTTTCCTGCTTTCTCTCCGATGATCAGATTGAGGGCTTGTTTGGGAGGTGTTGGCATGCATGTGTCATGCTGGATAGGCTTTTTATCTGGCACTCTGTCCATGCAGTGTGGTGATGCTTATCAGTGTTAAAACCTGCTCCTCAATGGAGCCCTGTCAGCCAACAATGGAGAGCTGCATTACCAGCAGTGCAGCAGGACAAAGCCTTCTTTCGTTATCACAGGATTGGAATATTCACAGACTGATTTATCTGCTTTTACCAAGGGGAAGTGTCAGGCTCTGAAAGAAAGATACAGCAGATTTTCCGAGGGGTGAGAGAGAGAGAGAGAGAGAGAGAGAGAGAGAGAGAGAGAGAGAGAGAGAGAGAGAGAGAGAGAGAGAGAGAGAGAGAGAGAGAGAAAGTGAGAGAGGAGCGAGCAAGAGAGGATTCTGTGACCTGCTGGATGTTTACAAAGAGAGATTTATAGAGCTGAAATTGCAGATTCATGGGTGAAATTAGGGGCATGAAATCTAACCGTAGCCTATGTAACCTCAATATTTTTTAACTTATGTATTCTTAATTTTACAATAAAACAACTTCTCTCTTTCTCAATTGTTCTCCCTTTTTCTCTCCTCCCTCACTCCGTCTCCTATCGTTTGGTTTGCTGCCCATCTTAATGAGAGCCTTTGAAGTGAGTGTGCAGTTAGATGAGGCATGGCTCTCTGCCTGGAGAGGAGCAAGACATTGATGAGATGTGCATGGAGAATGTCATTCACTTTGCTGAATTTGTGTGTTGGAGCTTTAATCTGGGGGCACATTTGTTTATTGGCATACAAATGTGAACATCTGCATGGAGCTATGCTTGGACGCCATGGTCTCAGAAGCTCCCTAATCGCTTAAAAGCCTGGAGATGCAGAGCATGCCAATGAGAGAGATAGGGAGGCAGCCGCGCCCAAGGCCTCCGTCATGCACTCCTTTATCGGAGTTTCACTCTAGCTCAATAGCTCGCTCTCTGTCTTCCAGGCCAACAGTTTATTTCCAGTTTGCTGGGTGACTATGTATTGACTTGACATTATAAGAAGGCATTTTGGTAACCTTCATGTTTTTAGACAAGACACCTCAAACAACATGTCTGCATTTATTTGTGAAGTGATACGATGGGGCACCAAATGGCTTTTTCCAGTGTAAAGGTGCAAATACATTTTTAAATACAGAAAAAAATACACTATAAAGAAAAAAGCAGTGACTCCCAAGAATCAACTGCAACAAGTTATGTTTAAAGATCTTGAATTACAACCGATAACATAAAGATAACATTTTATTTATTTAAAAATTGCTTGCAATTCTGTTACTGTTGCTGGCTTTTTTATTCTCTTTATTTCATCATTGTGGTTAGATTAGTGCATTTACCTGAACAATGATGATGATAAAGATTATGAAAATAAATAGCAGATACAGTAGTTTTAATGGCCACATTTTAGTAGATTAAGTGTTTTCTATACACCAAGTGGCCTTCCTTAAGGTTATAATGTTCAGTGTTTGTTGAACCTTTATGGTGATCTTAGAGCCTGTAGTCTCTGGTGCTGTTGAATTGTATGGCATTTATTACTGAGAGATTTACCTTTTATATCAACAAGGGTAGACTCATACCTCCCAGTATAACTCAACAGCACCACAATCTAGAGCCGCCAAGATAACCATAACATTGAGTGAAACAACACCTTGCTCTAAAACAGTTAAAACAAACACTTTAATATTATTTTTTAATTATTTTTTTCCAAATTATTTGTACTGGTTTTCATTTTAAGCCGACAGTATACAATGAAGATATCAATGCACAGAATGTCTTACAGATGACAACATTACAGTCTTAAGACCCAAAAAGCATAAATAACTCATTGAGACTCATTGTTTAAGTTCTGGGTCAAATTTCCAGACTTGAATACACTCATACTTACACTTACACACACACACACACACACACACACACACACACACACACTCACTTATAGACACAGTACAGATTATAATTAAAGACTCACACATGGAAAAGAAAAACACAAAATAGAAAACAAAGCAAAAACAAATAAGAGTCCTTTGTGAATGACACGATCTTGCAGGAAGTGTACATTAAATGATATTTCCTGTTACTTATAGCACACATAAGAACATTTTAACTTTCAAGGATGGTTTATTGCAGAGCTGTTGTATTAGACTAATTTTTAGAATAATTTTTTGTCCAGTTACTGTATTTTTCTTTTTTTTACATTTCTGTGAATAATCAATATGCCCGCACCCAGGATAGGATAGGATTTAACATCCCTCGAATCAAAAAGGCTCCACCAAAGAACAAGAATTCATGTTTTATTCACAGGCAACCCCTGCAATTCAAGATCAAAGTGGTTAAAGAGCCCTTCAGATCTCTGACAAATGTCTACATGTCTATGATTAATTTACCTCTGTTTGAAAATCATATTTCATGAGCTCACGTTTTAACACCTGTGGGCCATATAAACTAAAGAAACTAATTTGTTTCTGATGGCATATTGTGATTTCATATTCACATCTCTCCTTTTAGAATTGATGCCCTTGTGTATATATTTCCTTCTTCAGATGAAATTGGATGTCAGTCATTTCTTACTTAACATACGTAAATTGTAATGCACCCGTGTGTCGTGCTTGAGACGGAGTCAAAGTGTATGTGCGTAGCCTGGAAGATTGCATTCCTCCCTCTTACCGAAGAGGTTTTAACAGCTAATATGAGTATTTATCAAGTTCGAAAGTCCTGAGTTTTGACATGTATAGATGGGATATAACGATGCTGTAGAAATAGAAAGACAGTGCAAGAGATACGTAGAGAAATAAGGAGAGATTGGAGTTGGGGAGATAAGAAAAGAAGTTAGAACGTATAGCTTCATAACAACAGGGTTGCTGCAAACTTTATGTAAACAGTTCTTTTCTGCACATTATTTCATTGTTCTTCCTTTATTCTGGTTGCTGTGTGTGTGTGTGAGAGAGAGAGAGTGTGAGAATACCTTATGGTCTGATGTGTGGGTTAATGAAGAGCAGTAAATGAAATAATTTATTGTGTTTGATATAATGTCAGCTTCCATTAGGGAAACTGGTGCTACGAATGATTGCTAGACTATCGAGGCCAGGAGAGAGGTGCA
Organism: Etheostoma perlongum; assembly: GCA_026937815.1. NCBI lineage: Eukaryota > Metazoa > Chordata > Actinopteri > Perciformes > Percidae > Etheostoma > Etheostoma perlongum. The sequence goes on along the minus strand of CM049374.1, from coordinate 26,732,814 downwards.
GTGTGTGTGTGTATGTGTGTGTGTGTGTTTCTGCGTGCTTGTGTGCACACCCCAGGGCATGGCGGAGGCACAGAATGTCTTCTGTAATTATAAAATCATTAGCAGGTGTCCAGAGGAGATATGAATATGACTGTAATCTGTCCCCACCCATGATGGAGCGCTTGTCTCACACTCAAATGTCAACCTGTCTCAGCCAGCCCATTGAGGGAGCTCACAGATTCAAATTCAAAAGATTTAGTCCCAGTGACCACACTCTGTCGTTACATGTACCTCTAAATATGTCAGCTGTTATGTAGGCTACTAGGCATTTTCCAATAATGTATGGTTACCATATGGTTTACTGGATAAATCATCTGTCAAGGTCCTCTTCACATATTATTTATTTATTTATTAATTAATTAATTCAGGACAATGCATATTCACGAACATGTACAGTACACCTAAAAATGCCAGATTGTAGCCCAAGGGCTAATTTCCATCTGCAGTCCATTAGGCAGGTTGAAGTTACAATAAAAAAGACAAAATATATACAATAGTAACAGTTAGTATATAAAACAAGAAGAAGCAAAAAGAAAGAAAAACAGGACAGTTCATTAGTAAATGTTAAAATGGAGACACAATTCATTAGTATGCTCTATTAGACTAAGTCAGTACCGCATAGAGTTAGAGGTGGTTACACGTTTGGTTAGCTCTAAGCCACAGCTTTACTTGGCTCTTAAAGGTGGCCAAAGAGGGACATTGCCTTATAGTTGGTTGGAAGTATGTTCCATTATGCACTACCTTTAATAGATAGTGCATTATGGCTAAAGGAGGTTTTTCTAAAAGGAACCTCACAGTCCCCATTTACAACAGCTCTGGAGATCCGAGTCAGCCAGGCCATGTAGTACTCTAAATGAAGCACATTGAGGAAAATTTACAACAATCATCAAAACTCAATAAGTTATATTTCTCTACGATATTGCAATGATGATACGAGAGGGGTTTTTTTTTATAGAGTTTCGAGTGCCTTCTTGTACAGAAGCTCAACTGGTTTTAAGGTAGTAGAACCTGACATAGACCAGCTGGTGATGCAATAGTTCAGATGTGAAAGTATCATTCAGTGCAGAAACATCAGAGAAGCTGCATCTGACATAGATCCTCTGATCTGCTTAAAATTACGAAGATTGAATTTTATTCTTTTGGATATAATTTTAACATGGTTTTTGAAAGAGAGTCTGGAGTCTATAATCACACCTAAATACTTAAACTCATTAACAACTTCCAACTCTTCTGTGCCCAACAACATGAACTTATGAACAAATTATGAACTTCTGGGGCTTTAAATGCTCCGACCTTCACTTGACAGGAGATTTTGAAGTTTAAATGTGTAACTACAAGCAATGGATGACATTAAAATAACAGCATGTAGCGATGACAAGAAAACACGCTGGCAGAAGAACAATCTCATAGTCTGACAGACTGACAGGCATACAGACAAACAAAAGATAGGCAGGCATGTATCTGGTCAGACATAAAACGAGCAGACGTAGCCCTGGCAAGGAGACAAAGTCACATTGTAATCTAGAGCAGAGGGGCGGTTTCTATAGCAACAGTAGGCATCTAACCTACGCACCACTGCTTTTGCTGAAATCTGAAATTGGTGAGAGGAGGCTGGTATTGTGGATAGAGAGATTAGGAAAGATGAAGATAAGACCGGGCAGGGTGGAGGAGGAGAGATGTGGCGAAGGAAGGAGGGAGGAAGCAGATCCAGATAAGAGTGAGGAAAGAGAAGGAGATGAACGCAGGAAGATTGATGTAAGGGAGGGGCTGACCTCAGTGTTTGTCTCCTGTTTGGAATTTGTTGGTACACTCAGCATGATAAATTTGATTTACTGAAAGCACTTTGTGTCAGTGGAAATGTTTTGATTTTTTTGTTTTGATTTTTTTGTTTCTATATGTACATTCACTTGGCCTTAAAAATGTGTATGTGTGCACTAGCAAGGTGGAGCTTGAGATAGATGAGTGTGGGATCATTCACTGTTGCACATGTGTTTAACCCAGACCCTGAGCCAATAGAGACCTGTGACCACCAGCAGCAGATGGCCATGCTACCCCTGGGGGCTGCTCAGAAGGTCATGGTGGCCTAGGACTCATCCACATGGAGCCACCTCTTCTGTGCATGTCTGTGTGGTGTTTATAAGAGTGTGTGGTTGAAGGCAGAGGTAGCTCAGTGGTAGAGCAGTTGCCTGCCAATTGGAAGGTTGGTGGTTTGATTCTTGGCCCTCAGTCCCATGTTCAAAGTGTCCTTGGGCAAGACATTGAACCCCGAGTTGCCCCTGGTGCTGTGCATCAGAGTGTAAATGTGTGTGAGTGATCTGATGAGCACCTTGTACGGCAGTAGCCTCAGCCACAGTGTATGAATGTGTGTGAATGGTGACTGGTTCCTCTACTATGTAAAAGCGCTTTGAGTAGTAGTAGACTACAAAAGGGCTATATAAATACAGTACATTTACATTTGTTGCATTCATGAGTAGGATCAGTGTAACTCGAAGTGCTGACTATTTTCAAACCAGAATATATCATAGATGTGTCGAATCATATCTGACCTACCTACTCTGAAGCTTGAATTTACAAAATCCCAGAATCCCACTCCCTGATTTATCTGCATCTGCACAACTACCACATAAGTATATCCATGTATAAATGTTTATAAATGCTGAATAAGGGAACTTTTATGTAATTAAATTAAAGACAGTTGCACAAGGTTGCATTATTTGCTACCAATATTTATACTTATGCAACTGCTACTATTGATTGATTGTAAGTGGGGATTCCTGTCTGTACATGATACAGGTTTTGCATGAGTAAGTAATATGTACAGGATATGGGTGCAGGAAGGTAGACACAGCTATCCATCTTTGCAAACAGACATGATACCAATGAGAGATGAGTGACAAAAAAGGAAAAACCAACTTAAAAAGTCTAAGAAAGGTGTTTGGGCACCACCAGTCACCAGAAATGTACAGTGCTCCTTTGCAAATAATCTACTAGTTTTTGGAACTTTACTGGAAGGATAGCATAGCATATGATTCACATAAATTGCATGCTCATACAACCTTCTAATGACCATTTGGAAGCATCTGCATCATTATGTATGTTCCTCCAGTAATAAGGGATATGTACATGTAACAGTGCAACAATAAAGTATTAGCAAGGTAGGTATGTATTGGACCTCTCACTAAACTCTCCCTTCAGTAATGTGTTGTATGTTTTTTTTGAGTGTATTATTTGTTTGAGTAAAGCTGCTGGACGGCGTCCCTCGGGTGCAAGGAACCAATCCTCTATTTACAGGAAGCAGTCCCGAATAATGAATTGTAATGCCACAGTAGTGAGAGTAAACTCTTTAGAAACAAGGGACCAGTCTAAGCAGGACCGGGCTCCAGATCAATCCTGCTGGCAGACACAACAACACTGTTGCACTGCCACAGTTTCACTAGCACTCCTTTTCTTCTCTCTCTGCAGAGGCATGGCTATTTTTAGTACATGCAGCTCTTTTGCCACTGCACCCACCCCCACCACCACCCATTTCTCTCCTCTTAATTCATCCCTTCATTTCACCCCAACCTCAGCCTCCATACTAACCCTCCACCTTCACCCCATGTACAGTATTCCCTGAACAATCCACTCTGATCCACACTCAGCTCCTCTCCTTCAATCCTGTCTCCTGATCTCTTTGACAGAGCTGGAAAAGCAGAGGGACTGCTGGTAAGTTGAGGAGACGTGTCGGGGGCATATTCTGCTCCTCCTCTATCTATCTTGTCCATGCTCATTACCCAAAGACACAAGCTGCGTCCAGGCTGGTCCGCCCCATGTTCGGTGTCAGTGTGAGTTTTGATCATACAGTGTTTCTTTGGTGAGTTGTTAGGGACTGAGCGGACCTGATGACTAACTCTCTGATTGGCACTGGAGGCCAGCCAAGACCCTGGTTGTGGTGTGTAGAGAGGCTCTCATGCCGAAGGGAGCTGGGAGAAAGCTGGGGGCTGACAGAGAAAGAGAATATTTATGCATTTAAGAGTGTGTGCGTGTGTGTGTGTGTGTGTTTCTGTACAAGTTAAACAAACACAGAGAACAGCGTGTGTGTGAGACAGTAGGAGACTTATGAAAATAGTGAAGAGCAAAGTGGTGAAAGTGTGCAAGAGACAAACAGAAATTGAGACAAAACAAGTCCTTAAGTTGTGTGTAAGACTCACCTTACTTGTACAGTAGACTGTCTCGTTTTCCTAATCAGACCATGACCACAGCTCCTTCAGTGGGGGCGAGTCACTCACTGTTATGCCCTTGGGAGCGCGTCCTCAGCCAGTCTCCTCATGATAATGAGGCAGGCCCCACAGACGCTACTCGCTGCTTGCTGCGTGCAACCCCTGCCCGCCCTCACGCCTGCCTCTACGGAAGATAAGAACGCCAGTTAAGAGAAAAAAAGGGCGGCAGGGAGACTAACAGCCTGGGTATGGGGAGTTGGTAGGAATAAAGGCCAGGAGCTTTGCCTTGAGACTGGTAACTTAAGTCTATAATTAGAGCATAAAAGTGCAGCAAAATTGCATACATTTACATTATTTTACTTAGTCTTTTTTCTGTTTCTCTCCTTTTGTGAGAGCTTTTTACCTAGACTAAAAACACAGCCAGTTGAGGTTGATAAGACTCCCAGAGAAAGTAATATTTTGAGTTTATTCTTCTCTCACTGCATACTAAGCTCATAACACAACACATGAAAATGTTCCTACAGTGTTTTTAACACAAGTTTGAACATGTGCCACATACTTTGCATCTTGTTAACAAAAGCATTGCTCAGATGCTTTACATCCTTTGATATCTCTACAGCTCACCTGCTCACCTTCTCATGTCATTCCACATCACACTACTCCTCCTGTGTTCTGTGATGCTGATTATATTCTCATGCTGAACAGTGTGATTGAATATAACCATGACTCTCTCTAGCTTACCAACGCGAGGAGTCCGTGCTGATATAGACACTGCTATATCTTCTCTCATGAACTGTCTTTTCACTTTTCTTTTCTGCACAGGAGAATGCCATTTCATACTACGATTCCAAAGCGGACTCAGACTATGTGAGTACAGTACGGACTGCTCCCCCCTCCCCCGTCTGCCTGCGTTACAACCCCAAATCCTACCCACTCTACTTACCACTCCTTTTCCTGCAACCCCACCCCATCCCTCCCCGGCCTCCTCGGTGTTGATACCACCCTTCCGGTCACAGGCCCCTGGGATGTCTGTTTGTGTTAGTGAGGTGACACTGCTATATGGTGAGACGGAGTGACAGAGCAGGGGCAGGCCGACATGCATGTGACAGTAACTTCAGCTGTCATCCCCCAGTATTATGTTCAGTTTCTCCCTCCCCACCAACCTTAACTGTGTTGACTGAGGATCTGAACTGCAGGGTTGTTATGCATCCACACCAATCATCAAGACACCTCAAACACAAACGTGAGTCATATTGTGCTTTCATACACGTGTACACCATTTCTATCAAGTGTGTCATTCATACCGAAGAATATGAACAACCTGCAGGCTGGTTAATGGCGTTACCCTTAGAAAAGCCCTGCAAGTCACTGTCGTTTGGTCTCAACACACCACCACTCTGGCTGCAGTTCCTTCTTGGTATAGGTCACACTGGAACTCGTGCCCTGATTGATTAAGTTTCAAGGAGGAGTGCGTTCACCAAAGCACAAAAAGATGGGAAGAGAGTGAAATAGAGAGAGGAAGAGAGTGAAGCGGAGGAGCAATAAATCATGATGTGATTTTCTCTTTGTGCATGCCACTCCTGTGATTAATGACACAGCGCTTTAGGGCCTGTCAGCACATATAATTGGAGAACATCAGTCATCATTAACATGGCACACTGAGGCCGAGCAAGTGTCACACCCCTGACCCCCACCTCACCAACCCCACAGCCACCTAAACACAAAGGCAGAGGTCATTCCTCATCCCTGCAACCCCACCCACCGCCCATCAGTACTCCCATATCTAAATCTTGATTCCTCCCACGATGACCCCTTTCAATTAAGGGTTTTACCACCGGAGTGTGTACTAATGTGCTGTACTGTACCATTGAGTAGATATAAGAATTCAGGTAAGTGACTGGCGGGCTCTCTTATCCAAACCTCGTCTCCTCTGTACCCTATCCCTTATCCTTTACTCTATACCCTTTTAATGTCTCCTCTTGTCATTGTACCCTTGATATTAAAAGTGTGATAACTCATTTTTTTAAACTGCCAATGTGTCAACGCATTTCTGAAGAGCATTTTATTTATTTCTCCTATGCAATTACCTTTTAGCCTCCTTTGAGTCCTTTGTATTAATCACACACAGAATGTAATGTCCTTAAATGGCGTCTTGTTGTCTGCAAGTTGAACAGTATTATGACTTTGAAGTCTTATTGGCCATTGGTTAAAACCAGGCCCCACACAGCTCATTTCCCATAAAAGATTATAACGTACGCTTCAGCAGGGAACACGCAAAGAGTACAGATTGAAAATGCAAATATTCTTTGGTCGGCATCATTCTACTTTACTGGAATTCTTTTATCCATCTGGTAGAAAAATATTGCCCCATGGTTGTAATTTACTTTGAGGACAACCATCAAAATATAGGATTGATTACTCTAAGGTTTTTTTCAGTTGTGCCATACTACAAGTTATATATGTTTAAGCAGCTATTTACCGATTGTAATGTTATTTATTAATGGTTTTTTTCCTGGTTTGTTTGAAAGGCTGTTTTTCTCTCACTCGTTAATGCAGTCTTTCAAATAAACATACACACATACACACACACACACACACACACACACACACACACACACGGTCCTAAGTAACAGGTTTGAGGTTATCCCTGGTTGGCTGAAGGCGGAAATGAAAGAATTTTCAAAATGTCATCTCTGGCCTCTTCAGCCTTTAATTAAACCTTGAGAACAGGGAGATGAAATTAACAAATTGGGTAATGAATCGAGCAAAACAGGTGGTGGATGGTTGAAGAAAATGAACTAATCAGTCTTTCCTGCATGGATTTATTCAGTTCCTAATTAGACGCTGCCTTGGTAAATTATGATTGGGCTCTTCTGAAGAAAGAAAAAAACCTCCCTGCCTCACATTGACAGAATTAGTGTCAGACTGAGTGATAAACAAACACCTCAACCTCACAGTTAGTGCTGTTAAGAAGCCAACATCCCTAACCTAAAGACGTTTACTATTAGTGGATAGTCAGCCTGTGTAATCTCAAACTGTGTGACAGCTGCAAAAATCCAAAGTATTAGTTTTGATTAGTTTGTTATTCAGTCTTGTTTAACAATTTCTATAAAAAAAATTTTTTATATCAAAGCTCTGTTTTTATTTAAAGAACAAGAAGTATTAAAGGTGAAAAGTCTTGAACCTCTTTAGCCTTGTGGTTATCAGGCAACCTTTGTTTTTTTAAAAAGTAATTTCAATTTAATCTTTCTAAATGTCTATCATTGCTTTTTAGTTGTATTGAGTAAATTGCTCTCAGATTTCACGTTTAAAATAACTTATTTTACTAAACATTCATTTTGCTGAGGCCAGGCCATGTGTAATCATTTTTTAAACTGTTTGATAATTGGAATTTAAGTCATCTCTTCATTGAATTCCAGGGGTGTCCGCTCAGCACACATTTATCTCTCCAATATTTTCCACATGGTCACATCTCTCATGTCATACTACTGTATTGTTCCTTATGTTGACTTTCAATGGGACTTCAGCACAACTATCCCCCAGCTTGTCCCAACAACAGCTTGTAATTGCATTTTAATAGTCAATTAAAGTTGACCCATCAATCAATGTCTACCGTAGACATAGAGTTTTGATTTAATTTCTCCAAAAAACAAACAAATCATGTCAGAATTAAACCACACTGCTTCATTAAAATGTTTGCTGTTCTCACAGATTTATATTGAAATAAAATGTTACTCTTCAGCAATCAGAATGCATAAGGAATGAGTTTTGTTTAAGGTTTGTGCTGTTTTCTAAGGATGCATCTAACAGGGTTTTAGTGAGCGCTACACACTGAGATCTGATCAGGAATAAACCAATAAATTGAGCCGCAGAGTGGAATTATATCTTGCTGTCATTTTTCTCCACATCCAACAATCACTTCCTCCTGTGGCAACAGGCACAGATTGGACTCCATTGATAACTTATCAAGATAAAAGCTTAAATGTCAGTTTTTCTCTTTTATCTTCTGGCTTTCTTTGATATCTGACACTTTCCTAATGTAATATGTGTGTCAGGCTCTTCCCTGTACTTTCTCATCATGTACAATGGCAACACTGAGAAGTTGTAAGTGCCAAAATATATTAGAAATATTCAGCATTAGCGCTGTTTTTTGTTTGAACAATCCCAGGCGAGAGAGAGGAGACTGTCTGTTATGAAATATGCTATCATTTGAGCAGGTGGTAGACTAAATCGCAATTAATTGGTGTAGGATGCTAGTTATTGTTGGGGTTAATTTGTGTGGCACCTCATGTGCATGTGATAGTCATCTCGGTTACTAATGAGACTCTCTGTTTGGTGTCTACTCTGATACCTACTGCTGTTTTCTTATGAGAGGGAGAGAATAGAACCACCTCAATCTGAAGGCAGACAAAAGGTAGAATAACATAACATTATCCAAAGGCTGTGTGAGTCTGTGTGAAACACAATATACTCTATGTACCAGAGCCCAGATGTATGCCTAATATAGGAGATGACAGTGACAGAATGCAATACTCTATTTGCATTTCATATTTGTATCCTCATTTAGATTTGTGGGTGTGTGTGTGTGTGTGTGTGTGTGTGTGTGTGTGTGTGCAGACGGAGGATGGAGAAGAGGAGAACCCGCTGGAGACCTCGACATCTTTGGAGCTGGAGTTTGTGGATGATCCCAATTTTAAAAACAAGGTTAACTACTCTTCCAGTGCGGTCCAGATTCCTACAGACATATACAAAGGCTGTAAGTATTTTTTTTAATAAAGAATACTTTTTTGTATTAGTGTTCTGGTGGATTGTTGATTGAATGAGTGGCACTGCACAGGCTAACACATGTACTGAATTAGCCACTACAGTTAAAAATGACATCTACTGCAGGGTTACCTCAAGACCTCTGCCATACTGACTGCTGTATGAGGGAACACTGCAATTCCTTTTATGTGGCCAAAAATGTACAAAAAAGTTTATTACTAAATTATAAAAAAAAAAGTATTACACACAAACAGATCACAAAAACATAAAACTGTAGTAGAAGATGGTTCACCATCACCTGCATCTCTCTCACCTGTGTTAAGATCTGAAAACAGAGCCAAGAGGAGGTGAAGAAGTCTAGTTTCCTCTCAGATAACTTGATTTCTTTGACATATATTTGATATTTAACAAGAGATGGCACAAAAACACAGGCTAATCTTGGAAATACTTTTTTTATTTCTTTGAGTCCTAAAAAAAGGTGTTTTGTATGGTGAATAATCTCTCTCTGCCCTGTAAGAAAATGGCAATAAGATAATTAACTTGTATAGCGCATATAGAGAGGTTTACCTATATCACGCATGTACCAAGATGTCTCCTCGTGGTTTTCATACACACCCCTGGGCTGTGGATAGATGACAGTCTCCTTTTTGTGACTTGACCTCTCCCCTCACTCTCATAATGCTGGCTTGATCTCTCCCTCCTTCCTTCAGCCAGCACTTTAGCACACGAACATGATTTTAGATGACAGACGGTCTCTCAAACCAGATCTGTACTGTATTTATTTTTTTTCCTGCGTGGGCATGGTCTGCCCCAGTCATGGACCCTGCCCTTCCTGCTTGGCACCGTGTTGCCCTGCGGACATAAGTAACACCCTCCTTAGTCTGCAGCTGCCAAATGGACAAAAGGGAACACATGTACCTTCCGCCACTCTGATTTTGCTTGGCATGTTCCCTCTGTTATCCACCCCTAACCATTTAGACGCTGTGTGTCTGCCTCTTTTAAGACTCAAAAACAAGAGCATGTAAAGACAGACAGACACTTTCACAGTGGCAATTTTTCGTTCTGTTATTGTCTGCCTTTTGCCCCCTCTTTGTAGAACAGGCAGTGTATGGCACCTGTCTGTGACAATGCCCTCCAGCTGTGTCTCCAGACAAATCTTGTCAGAATTAGACACTTGGTTCAGGAGGAGATGTCAAAGGCCACAGCTAACTCACAAAAGAGCAATCAGGGCTGCACATTGTTCCCGGAGCCATTTTGTGCCAGCTCCAGTCCTCCTGTCTGAGGATATGAGTCAGAGAATAAAGGCCTCTTGATTGAGCATGTTGGAGGCTAGAAGAGTGGAGTGGTACAGTGTATGGAATTAGCTTTTTCACTTTGCTTTGGTGGAAAATGTTTACTATGAATGTTGTTTAGTTAGCTCCCATTGCGCTGTCCTCTGCTGGCCACTCTGCTGTGCTGAGATTGCTGTGCCTCAGATTTTGTGCCAATTCCATTATGCACGTGTGCAGTGTTTTAGTTGTTGCTGATAAATAGTGTTGAAAAACATGTTGCTATCGATTTTTTTTAAAGATGCCAAACAAAATGTCTTAGGCACAAATGTAGATATTAGCCTTTAATTTTAATGTTTTGAATGTGCAATGCCATGGAACCCCACTGATTTTACATGTCAAAGTATGTTTACAGGTTTTAGGGAAAGCTACTGCTTACTAGGGTTGGACGGTAATACGGTATACTGCGGGGTCCTAATACCGTCATTAAAAAATGCAATGCACTTATACAGAAGACAAGGATTAAATATTAAATATAATTTATTTAATGCCTAAAATTCTTATGTGTGGTTGTCATCACGTGACAGTGTGGAGGAGAGAGAGAGAGAGGGGGAAAGATGGCAAGTGTTTGGTATTCAATTTCTGAATGGTGTAGGCACAAGCCAACAGTTTGGTGACTCCATCTAAAGCCTTACGTCTTAATTTTTAATTAGTTAGGGTAATACCGTATACCGCAGTAAAACAGGGAGCAGGTTTGACGGTATAAAAATTTGGATAGCGCCCAATGTAGAGATGTAATAAATCTGGAGGTGTGGAGATAGAAAGTAGGGAGCTTATCAGACCTCTGTAGCCTGCTCTTCAACTCTGATTGAGGCTAGCGGTAAGAGGTTACATTAACCTCTACTAGCACAACACACACATGAATCTCCGACCAAACTGCCAAGTTGCATTGCGAGTAACGTAGCATCACGTTTTGACAAGGAAGAAGAATGTGCTAAATAAAAAAGACATGTCTCTGTTTCTACTGCTTTGATTTTGATCCTTTTTGTAATATTTTCCCTCAAAAGTATGGCAATATCATAGGAGTGCAAAGCTAGCTAAGCTTACAGAATTTTTCTTTATTTATTTATTTAGGTTCATATCATGGGAGCTATCATGATTTTCTTTTTTGCACCATGGTGAAGGGGGATAATTATCTGCATGTCGTGTCCTGCTCTGGTCCCACCGTTGGCCTGCAGAGTGCCTTGGAGAGGATTTCGGAGAAACCTAATGTGGGTGGATTGTTGTCCACTGGTCTGAAGAGGTCTGGATCCACAGTACATCTGTGGGTTTAGCATTAGCAGAAGAGAAGGAGTTTGAGTGGGTAGATTCAGCACTCGTTCCTCAGAGGAAAGGCAGAGAAATAAAGTTTAGGAAGAATGGAACACAGTCCAAAGTACAACATATTGTTCAAGAGTTTCTGTAAAGTGTTGTTTATTAGTACTCACTTACATTGTGTTGTTGGAGTAGCTTGCTTTGAATTGTACACATTGTTAATGCAATGAATAAATTGACTATTTTCCAAAAAATGGCAGCGTGAATTGCCAGTCACATCAAAATGGTAGTACTTGGAGATGGACTGAGAGAGAGAGACACAGATAGAAGGAAAGATAGAAAGAAAAGGGGTGAGAGGAGAGAGACACGTTAATAATAGAAACCATTTAGTGCAAAAAAGCATTTTTTTTCCCTTTTTTTTTATTGTGATCCTTTCAGCAGCTAAATGAGGCGGTGCATGCGTCCTGGTTTGATTTGTCTGCTAGGCCCCATGTCCATTTATTGAGATTGAGAGTGTTCCCTGAGCGCAGTAATGAACCATTTTATGATTCATTATCCCACTGCTGATTCCTGCTGCCAATTCTGCAAACTTTCTAATTAGCTTAGGTCAAATATTCATACACTTTTCCTTTAATTATCGTTGCTTATTAAAGAATGGACATCGCAACACAGCCACAGAGGAATAAATTGATGTGGGTGGTGTCATCTATGGAGAAACAGGCTTTATTCTCCAAGCGAATGCTACAAAAATGGTGAGGAAGAGGCAGGGATTTATAAAATAATAGCAGAGAAAGGGCTGGAAATATAATCTTTAAAATTATCACTGAAAAATAAGGATGTAAACATGGAGGGAATATAGAAATTATTCATTGGCAACTATTTTGTAGATTCTGGGGAATCTCGCTGGTAATTGGACCGAGTTCATACGGTAGATTGAGGATACTAATCCAGATTGGTTCATTCCACGGTTGCATGGCCATTGGCCATTATAAGATATTGAAAATATAGAAGTTGTAAATATGCCTTTTAAAAAAACAAAGGTAGCAATTATATGTGTATAGTGTACACATGGTGTGTGACTGCATTAGTGTAGAATAAGCAGCCACTGTTCCCAGCAAGGAATAAAGAAAACCGCCAGTGAATGTGGGAAGCCCTTTCATTGAATCTGAAGTTTAAATCCGCAGCATGCAGCGCCTTCTCCGGCGGCCTAACGTCATGTTGTCAGTTTGCTATTGTAGTCAGGCACACTCACCAACTTGCATATCACAAATGAATGGCGTGAACTGGCTAACTGTGTGTGCACATGAAAGAGCAGAGCTTAAATGTTACGCATGGAGTGATTAACCCTCCCACCCACCCATTGCACACACACACACACACACACACACACACACAAACATGCTATCACGCACAACCAATGATTACCACCCTTCCCTGTATGTAATTCTCAGATTGCACCTTTCTACGTTTTAGGACCATACTGCTAGGTTAACTTTAATTATTGCAAACATACGATCATCCTTTAAGATTTGGTAGCAGCAGAATACAACTGTTAGCACAACACTGATGTATCATCAACTTTTAATTTGATATGGTGAAACTTGTTAGCAATGAGTTGCTTATTTACACATCTAGCAGAGAGACATAATATTAGCATTCTTTTGGATTTGTGTTTAATAGATGTAAGTCAAATATTAGGTCTACTTGTTGTTTTTGCCCTCCACCGTCTCCTGAGGGAATTATAATCTTTACCTGCTAATTGTTGCACTATGTTATCCAGCTAGTTGCTAACTGTGTCTGTCTGAAAAAAAATGTTATGCTTTGGAGAGTGGTCAGCAATAATATGTGGGCTAGGCCATTTAAAAAAAAATTTCAGTTAAAAACAGAGATAAAAATCCAGAATTATTACCTAAACCAGCAGCCTTTGTATACACTTTGTATAATAGCCTCCATTTTGCTACTGCTCTCTTGGTCTGTGGTTGGATCCCCTCTGGGAAGCTCCTAGCAAAAAATCATCCAATTCACCTTTTGTAAAGAACAAATTGCATGGGGTATAATTAATGTGCAGTGGAAAATTGAGTGCAACAGATACAGCAGATAGAGGATCAACGCATTTGCTGGGATTCATATGAGTGAAACTACCTCTGTTAATCTTGTTCAAAATGGATCTGGAGAGAAGTAAGCTCACCTAGGGACAAAGGCAACTTTTAATAGATAGACTCAGGTCTGTTCACAAAAGGAAGGTAATTCCAAATTATATTCTGTAGCCTCAATTGGTGAATGTTCCCACTTTAGTTTGCCATATATTTCTATAAGAGCATGCTACGTTTGTAATTTTAAAGTCATGAGTTGTGAATCTAAGCTTCAGCTAAATGTTAAATGTCATCTTTGTGTGTGTGTGTGTGTGTGTGTGTGTGTGTGTGTGTGTGCGCGCACAGTACGCACAGGACATGCAGCTTGTATTTGTTTCACACGCTGAAGCTTTCCCGTCAATTAACTCACACCACACTGGAGATCAACTAAGCCTGTCTCAACATCAAACCAGATTTAAATGTGTGGAAAGAAAGCCAAAGTGATTTGTAAAAAAAAGTAATAGAGAGGGGGGTGGGGTGGTATAAGGGAAATGAGATTTTAAAACTTAAACCAAAAGAGAAGAAAGACAGTATAAACACTGCGGGCTGTATTAGAATTACAGACCATCTTTCTCTCTCTTCCCCTGACCCATCCACCCCTATAGTGTGTGTGCCCAGTGAAGGGGCACTATCATTTACCAGCACACTAATTAGAACAGTCAGCACAGCACAACTCCACTTCACTCACCACCAGGCTCACAAATTACATTTCATGTGTTAGTTATTTACTGCTCTTCTTTTAATTAGAAAGAATATTTGGAGGGGCTCTCTGGAGGTGTTGTGAAATCTCTCCCTTCTTTCTTATTCTGTATATTGAATAATCATCCCTCTTCAGAGAAATACCATGTGTGCGCTCCCCCTTGCAGTCTGAGATTACCATTTAGCAAAATGGAGGTAGTCGCTGACAAATACACTCTTACTAAATGCTATTCCTAAGTGAAACTGCTTGAATCTTCACATAAATTTTAATTATAATTAGTCAGTTTGCTGTTTTAGTGGAAAAGAAATTCCCGGAGATCTGTTTTGTAAAGCACATTCTGCAAAGAATACAAATTAGGTTATACAGTATCTTCTGGACATTATTTTTCCCAGCCAAGGCTACATGAAGACATATTTTCTCTAGGAAGCCTTAGACTTTGTTTTACCTTGTCTTTGTGGGTGTGTGAGCTGCTGCCAGTTCCTGTTGCTGCTGTTTTCTCTGCAGGACGAAAGGTTTAATGTTCAGGCTCTTTAACACTCAGCCAAGTCACAAAGCAGCCCTAAAAGAAGAGAATAGAAGGAGAGACAGAGAGTAAACAGGAGAGAGGAGATGTGGAGAAGGAATTGGGTTGACAATACAGAGAGACACAGAAGGCGCTGGTCTGTAAAGACTTGTGAAGAAATGTGCAGAAAGATGTGGTTTTATCACTAAATTGCAACAAAACATTTTCTCAACTTTAGTGTTGTTTGAGAACGGCTCACATGGAGCTCCTTCATTTATTTTAATTTAGTTGCTGGAAATACTTTTTGCTGTCGAATTTTGTAACAATACTATGAGCACCAAAAAACACAATACTATCCACGTTCTCGTTTTCGGTTGGAAGCAAAAGAAGCAGATATCCAAGGTAAGGTCAGATAAAGTAAACCTTTAAGTGAAATGATCAATGGTTTAATCTGAGCTGGAAATTGTCAATGAATTATAAATGATGATCTTTCTGTCTGTCTGGATATTAACTCACTGAGATTCAAAATAGGTGGTATTTATCTCAGCAGCAGAATATGTAAATGCTTCACGGTGATGACGGTGATAATGGTTATGACTCTTCAAACAGACTTAGCTAATAGCTTCAGACCGCTTGTGTTTTGCTCTGATAGATTACAGGTCACTATGCCTTTTTACTCCTCTGTGTGTACAGTAAATGAATCCGCCTATTTCTTTAATGTTGTATTAATACAGGGCATAAGGCACAGATCGGTTTAGATGGCCCTTTATCTTGGGTATATCACTGTGAATAATGTGTGTGTGAGGGTTTGGGGGTGGGGTCATAGGATGGGGGGTTGAGAAATGATCTCATGCAGAGATGCTCCATAAATCTCACTCATGATTGTTACCCTACTTGGTGTGCAGTCTTGCTCCATAAAGGGGCAAAGCCAAGGGTGCTTTATATGTCAGGGGAGCGGCGTGCTGATAAATTGCCTTTTAAAGATATCAGAGAGAGGCACGTTTCACGTGAAAGATGAGCCCAACACAGCGCTCGGAGGCCCTGTCTCCCTGTGTGAGCATACATCCCCCCAAGGGAAATTTGTCTTTTTATCAACTGTCCAGAGATGTCGAAGCATATCTTAAATGAATAAATCAAAGAGAATTAGTTTGCTCTGTTGTCTTATCTCTCTCTGATGTGCCCGTTTTTTTCCGGAAAAGATCACCTGTGTGTGTGTGTGTGTGTGTGTGTGTGTGTGTGTGTGTGTGTGTGTGTGTGTGTGTGTGTGTGTGTGTGTGTGTGTGTGTGTGTGTGTGCGTGTGTCCAGCATTGACCTGACAGTAGAGATAGCTCACATCTACTGTACATCTGACTTTTTTAGTTTTAGCTGGCAATATAAACACACATACACTTTGGTCTGTATTATTAACCCTTGATTGAAAGACCAAGACTGACCAACACTTGGGTGTGAATAAAGACACACACTTCCACCATCAGTTGGGACAATATAGTTGAAAGTTGCTTGTGTGTGTGAGCACCCAAGGGCAGCAGTGCAGCTGATAATCCTTGCATAGCAAGAGTTTGGTTGATACCTTGATGTTAGTCACGGTATCTGAGATGGTGCTAGTTTGAAAAAAGAGGACACATGATGTTATTTTTGCCCTTAGCCTGTCTGGGACAGCTGTCATTACAGACCCAGTGCCTCTCTAGATAAGAGCTCCCAGGATTTCACAGCACAACGGCTGCTGCCTCACCAACCTGCTACGATAGCTCATGCTTAAAGGATAATACTTTTTATACATTAATCAGATGGCTTTTTGATCATAGCGTATTCCACGACATTGATGAAATTGAAATGGTTTGGACCCATGATAATCTCCACACACAAACATCAGTAAAATATACCCACTGGTCTTGCTGAAATTAATTATAGAGTCATGGGAGCAACTGCGGCAAGTTTGATACTTCACAGTTAAATTTGCAGAGATACTGAAAGTCTCCTTTTAGATCTTCAGACCATCTGGACTGTTGGCTAATGTAAACTCTGTGTTATGAGAGATAGAACATATAGCTGTTTCACTTTCTGATTCTGGAAAAAACACAATTAAGTTTGCAGCAGAAATGTCACTGGTACACATTCTTTAGGAATTAGTCCTCAAATAACCACACAACAAATAGCTGAACAAGCATTTTATTAATAAGATAGAACTTATTTTTTTCAATAAATCAAAAGTGATGTTTTACAATGATGTTGCAGCCTCGGCTGTTCTCACAACTCCAACTATAAAACAGTAATCAACCATTTTTCACTGGTTGTTACAAAGCAAAGGACAAATTTGATCTATCATTTTTTACATAATGTGAAAACACTTCAAATTCTCAATTATTTGACCTCTAAGTCTTTGATTCTACCATTTTCAATTTAGAAGTTTAAAGTCAATTTTATGTTGTGTTCTCTCTCCTTCCCTCATGAAAAATAAATTGTCTTTTTGGTCTGTGAAAGCAGCCACTCGTTTGTGTTCATTTCTGTGTTGCTTTCCAATCGTCCTCCCCCCTCTCTCTGGGTTTTTATGTTTATCGTCATCTGTAGGGCTGCCTCTCTCCTCCTTCATTCTTCTTTTGTGTTTACATCTATGAATTTTGAGAAAACATGTTGAGCTCCCCCTTGGTGATGGCAGCAATTTGGCTTTCATATAATACTATCCTCAAGACACTACTTAGTGCTGCGGTAGTGAATGTACGTGTGTGTGTTTGTTTGTGTGCATTTGTTTTACAGGATGCTAAAGAGTAATGGAACTTTTGGAGAGTTTGACAACGTGGAAGTAAACATTCAGCTAAAAAAATGAATACAATATTATGTATTTGACATGAAAATTTCACTTTATGAGTTTTTTAACATTAATATGCGTCCCCCCAGCCTGCCTATGGTCCCCAGTGGCTAGAAATGGAGATAGGTGTAAACCAAGCCCTGGGTATCCTTCTCTGCCTTTGAGAAAATTAAAGCTCAGATGGGCTGATCTGGAATCTTATCTTATCGATCTGGGGTTCTCTGCTTTGCCCTCCCAGAGAATTTGGCCCAACCATGAGCGAGAAACATCATGGCTTTCAAACGAGAAAAGTGGCAGTTGGTCAAGGCCACACCCCCAGCCTCAACCTTGCCTCACCCCCCCCTCCTCAAAAGCTACAGACTCAGAAATGGCACGTCCCAAGGAAAGCTCATTGTGGGACTGGCTCTAGTGGCTGTAATTCTGCACCAAGGCAGAATTTTGGGAAAGATACTTCAGATATGGTATTAAGAGACCACTAAGGTCTATATAAAAGCATCTAAAGAGCACCATGTCATGGGACCTTTAAGTAATGTTATATGGTTGTGATTATTTCTTATCTTACGGTAAAGGAGGTGAGCAGTGGATGGGAAAAGGTCGGTGGCGTATTTCATACCTCTAAACTGACAGCATGGCACTGAATAGTAATTGAAAAACATGCTAAGTGGATAATGATCGTTTATTTGTGAAATTCAAACCACGGGTTTAGCAACGCTGGACTTGTCGGTTCAGAGGCTTGGCTAGTTTTTGTTGGCTGAGTAATTAAATCAGAGAAGTGAGTGAAGTTCTCCTCTGCTCAATGCCTTTTCTTTTTTTGTCTTTAATCAGGTGGCTATTAAACCTCTGATTGCACTCCCCCTTTTCTGGCTTCAGCTTAGATTGAAAGCATGTTTGTGTGTGTGTGTGTGTGTGTGTGTGTGTGTGTGTGTGTGTGTGTGTGTGTGTGTGTGTGCATGTGTGTGTGTGTGCGTGTGCATGCACGTGCACGTTGTTAGACATAGAAAAAGATAATCTGAATCAAAAAGTGAAAGAAAAAGGACAGTGTAAATACAATATTAAGTAATACAATTCTGAGTTAGAGAGGAAACAAGACACAAGTTGACATGAACGTAGTGTTATTCCATTTCTTGTTGACTAAATGATGAATACTTCACTCCACAAGCATGAATCAATTTCCTAGAGTTTATCTGACCTATGAGATATAGCTGTACCCTTATGGTTTAACTTAAAACACACACGTTGATGCATTAAGCTGCGCATGCACAGGCTTTTTCATCATCACGCACCCACAAATCCTCTTAACACAAACACACATTCAGAGACATTTGGAGAAATATTGTTTTTCTTTGCTATCAAAAATTCTGAAGTGGCTTCTGCCTCCATATGCTGCGAGTGACATATGACCTCCTCCAAGGCCGTCTCAGATTCCTCCTGCACTCGTTTGAGATCACCCAGATTATACTGATGCTCGGCCACCGCCGTCCGAGCTGCCTCGTGCCTCCATTCTTATGAACTCAGCGAACTGCTGCTGGCACGGACAAGGTCGTTCAGCAAGGAGAGTTGACCTTTGGGCTACTAACAGAGAGATGTTTTGCAATTTGGTTACACTATATTTAAGGCTCATAGTTTTCATTTGTTATTTAAAAATCAAGAAATAGTATCTGTTTGTTATGAATATTGGAAAAACAGGTGTAAAAAAATTAATAATACAAAACTAGGTTTACATCAGCCTTTTTAGACTTACTATAAAGGATTATGGCACATAATAAGTAATAATTTACAATCTCATTTTTTACAGACAGAAGCATATTCTGAGTTGTGCTCATTTCAGGAGGATCTGGAATTCTTTCTTCTGATAACTGGGGTTTATAGTATCCTCTTGCAAGAGAAATCTCAAAATTTTGACTGCATGGGGACATTAAAATCTGGGTGAAAATGGGTTTAAACTTTATTGTCTCCTTTTTTTCTGTCTTAACTGATCCAACAAAAAAACAGTGATCCTTTGCCATTTGCCAATTACCCTTAGTGAGGCTGATTGGGTGTGTTCATCGCTGTGTGTTCCTACAGCCCCAGTCATCCTAAACGAGTTAAACTGGACCCAGGCGCTGGAGAGGGTCTTTATTGAAAACCGTAAGGAGGACAGCTCTCTGCGCTGGCAGGTGTTTGGCAGTGCCACAGGAGTGACTCGATACTACCCAGGTAGGCCACAGAGTACTGAGTCAACAGTCTGCCATATAACTCACGGCAAGATAAAGTCTAAATTGACCCTAGGGCTCCTCAGCTGCAGAACATTGGCAATCTCTTATCAGATGGCTGTACTGGTATCTGGATAGACAGACTTAAATTATGATTACTTTGATCTAATCTTATATAAATATCCTACACGGTACAGCATATAACTTATTTTCTTCTCTCTCCAGCCACTCCATGGAGGGCACCCAACAAGATTGACCTGTATGACGTGCGCAGAAGACCTTGGTAAGTGCCATGTTTATCAGGTCTTGGTTCAGTGCGATTTTATTTCTTTTCTTCCAATATTACTGCCTATTGGCCATTTTAGGAAGAATACCTTAGAAAAAAAAGACCCATCATCCTCACCAATTTTTAACAAATGAAGTTTTCAGAGGTAATTATTTCCTAAATTGACACATTTGGACTCTTTGGGGGCATTGATGGCGATAGAAAGAATGTTAATAATTTACCATACTTCTGAAAATTCATCACAAAAAACTAACTTAGGCCAGCTTTTTGTAAAATATAGAAGAGATTATTTTGAATTAAAACATTCAATGTAAGTGTATATAGTAGAGAGAGAGAGAGAGAGAGCAATATGAAGAATTACAATAGTAAATAAGTACATTATAAACACATTTTACTCAACTTAATCATCTCTAGATGTTTAAAGAATAAACATCTTAATTTGACCTTAATTATCCCTGTTTTCCAACACAGAGATACACCTTCCAAGGTGTGAGTGTTTCGGCACCAGGTTAATCCAGCTGAGTGTTGAGAGCAAAGGAGATAGCTTCTAACCAATACAAACAGCAAAGGCAGAGTAAAATTGCAGAAATCTAACCTATACAACACCTTTGCTGTCAGCAGCAGCACTGTCATGCTGTCTTAAAATTGTAAAACTATTGTGACCTGAGTCCTCACACACACATGCTGTAAGCACATTAGATTTTCATGTATGTTATAATAGAGGTATCCGTACATTTTGCCACTGCAAGTGGATTTTGTTATAATTTTTTTTTAACTTCTTATTTCTTTGCTCACTTCTGGAATAAAAAGGAGTAACATACTTATTAGTCTGTATCATTGGCGTTCCACTTCCGGGATTTATCCATTGTCGTGGGCTTCTTTTGTGTTGGCATTTTAAACACCGGTTGGTTTATGAGGACTATGGTTACCCTTTTCTCAGATCTCTGCCTGGTAAATCCAGACAGCTATTTGAGCTTTCTGTTACCCGACTAAAACAACTTTAAACATACACCAAAACAAGTTCCTTCCAAGCCTATTTTGCAGCTGCAACGCAGCTTTTTCTCCGCCGCTTAGCACTGCCGCTTAGCACTGCCGCTTAGCACTGCCGCTTAGCACTGCCGCTTAGCACCGCCACTTAGCACCGCCACTTAGCACCACCCAAGACGATTGTGGTTGGCTTAAGGAAATGCCAATAAGCCAAAGCACGTTTTCCTCCCATCCCATCCAGTGTGCTTTGGAGGAGGGTCTGGCAAAGTGAGACCACATACTTACGTACAGCTATTTTCAATAATTACATGTACTTTCTTCACTGCACTACTCTAACGTAATCTCTACTACAGCAACAATGTATGCATCAATGCATCAATTTAAAGAAAATGCTTCTGGCAATGCCTTTATTTAAAACAAGTAACCCTTTTTAAATGTGTTTTCCTGAACTGGCTGCTTAAGGGCTGTTTGCATGTTCGAAGGTCTTTGTGAATGTAACCACATGCAAAAAAAACTAAACTCTTAACTCTTAAATGCAGCCTTACATTAGGATTGCTGTACAGTGGTTTATCTCTGGCTCCTGTAGAGCCTGGAGCTAAATAAAGGGTATTGTTTAGTAGAAGCAAAGCATTTTCCCGGCCCGTTTTTCTCTCAGTAAGAGATAATGTTGATGCATTGTCTTTTGCTACAAGGACAAAGCAAGATAGAGGCTAATGTTTTTGTTTAAAGTGCCCACCTTTGCCTGTGGTTCTCTGTGCAACAGCTGATCGCTGCACAGAGTGCCGGGGCGGGCGAATGTGATGGGCTGGACAGAACTAGGCTGCATTCAGCCAAACAGCCACTTGACACACCCGCCCAAGCGTTCTGTCCACCCTTCCACGTTCAATCTACCTGCCATTGTCACATCGACTTTGTGGCAGCCCTGCCTGTTGCCTGGTTACAGGTTGGAGTGAACTGGACATAATCATGACAGCAATGTTGATTAGACCCGACCCCTTTTTTCCTCTCTGTCTGGATCCAGCTCAACCTGAGTGTTTGTTTGAGGTCAGCCCAGACTGTCAGATGAAGTCAACAAGCTCAGACCAAACAAATAAAAAAGACAAATAAAAGAAGCCTTTAAATTCTGGTGATTCGAGATTCAAAATACATAATCTTTACATCTTTAAATGTAGCTACGTCTGAAAGAGAATTAATCCATTCATCTTTAGAAGTAAATTAAATGTAACTTCAGTCGCTCATGTGGGGTTAAAAGGCAAAGTCACATAACAACATAAATACCTATAAAATAAAACCATATATAAAAACAACATATGATTATATTTTATAACACAACTGTTCAAAAAAAACATTCAAAACATAACATCAAACCAAAGATTGAAATCAATTATAATCCCAGTTTACAACTGTGGTTGTACTGTTGTATCCCTTGTTGGATAAAAGAAGAACAAGTATCAGAAGACTAATTAATATGTTAACCATGTACTAAAAAATGCAGATATATTCAGATATGACTGAAGAATTTAATCCGTCAGTCAGTTTTGAGGTGATAGCAGGTTCTCTTTTGGGTGACATTTTTGCCTTTTACCAAAAATAAATAAAAGTAATGGCCTATTACCTCAACGTATCTGCAATCATCAGACTAGCAAGGTGGTCCCTGACAGTTTAATTAAGTTAACACCATAAGTCTCCCTAGTGCTCCACTGTCATAGTAGCCAACAGTGTAAACATGAAAAATGCTGGAAAACACATGGCACTGTGTAACAGGGTAAGTTAAAACAAGGACCCTGTCTCTGATCTGTCAGTGCTACAAACAACGTACATACGAGTTTAATTTTCTTACACATGTTTTGACTGGGGGACTCCTCCTGGAGACAGAAAGGAAGAAGAAAAAAGAAAGATGAGGGGCACTGCTGAGCGGCAGCAGTGTGTGTAACAAGGCTAGACAGAGGAAGAGGTGTATTTTTGCAGGAAAACCTTGTTGCCCCCCTGGTCTTCCATGTTTGTCACTCTTGTCGAGCTTTATTTCATGTCGGAGCCTTCAACATTACTGTGGCCCGTTGCTTAGCAACTTGTGCCCAGCTGCGCGGAGTAGCGGGACCGTGGCAGGGAGTGTCATGATATGTCAGGTCACACTTGTGTGATTATAGTCTAACATGCTGTCTCCCTGGCTGACACTCTGTGGCAAGGTCAGCCAATCACACACGTTCACAGGGGTTAGGTAAGCCTGTCATGTGTGATCATGTGACAGCAGTACAGGAGATAGCAGCGTCCGTCACAAGGACAGTAACCCAACCAACAACATAAGCATCTACACAACGGATGGTCATGCAACTGTTGTGCATGAGTTGTGGTTTTCTTAGCAGACCAAACATCTCATATGCTCCCTGGAGAACGCTAATGTGGGGAGCACTACATGTCATTGCAGAAAAATAAAGTAAAATTTAATTTTCCAATTTTGAGAAAATAAGCACACAAGTGAAAACAAACACCAAGAATAAACATACAGGTGTAAACAACATACAACAAAACAGCTTAAAATGCATGTACAGTAAATAATGTACAAGCACATCAGTACTCCTCCCCTCACAAACTCACAGATACATTAGATCAAATGTGCTGATTATATGCCCGATGGATACTGGAGCTTTAAAAATATCACTTTAGCAACTGGAATGACACAGATGCCATCACAGGAACATGCTTCAGTAACGTTTTCACTGACACTGTCACCAAAAACAGTCTCCCAGTCAAAGATGTGATTTACTATTAAGAGTAAAAGTGGGGCCAGAATTCACGACCAGTTTGTGGTGTAATAGACCTGAGGCTTTCCTGAGATGGATGGATGGTGCCGTGGCTGACCCGACCAAAGTTGTCCAGGTGCAACTCTGTGGAAAAAGATCAGAGGGCCGCATGCCTCCACAGATGGACTTGCTCCCTGTCGGCTCCCCCATCAACAGCCCCAGGAAAATTAATGGTCCAGTCAACACACTTAATTGTCTCCAATTGCTTTGACATTAATTATTAACATTTGTCCATTATAATGACTGTTCGTGTTATCAAGGGAAGCGAAGCAGAGGGTGAAGGGAGGCAGACGGAGAAGGAAAAGCATAGGAGCAAGAAGAGAAATAACCAGAGACAGGCATGAAGTCCTGTTAGCCAAGCGTTGCAAAGATCCCATTACCGTCCAGGTTCACAACAGCATGTAGGCTATATCACATATTGATTTCTTCAAAAAGTCAATCTGACCTCTTTGTAAATATTATGACTGCTGTTCAATCCTTGAATCCCCCAAATACCATTACCAGTATCTCCTCCTTTCAGTCTCTTAACCCTACTTCAGGGATAAGCAGAGTCAAAAGGAATGACCAGTGTGCTATTGGTGAGACTGAAAGGTAACACAAGGCGTTAGCTGTCCAAATAAAATAGGTGACATTTTAGTTTCAGCACAAAGTATGAGAGACACAGCTGGAGAATTTTTATTTCATCTCAAAGAGCAACAGTAACCGACCATTACTTGTCTACTAATGATTGATGCTGATGTATTCCAATATGCATGACTAATTTAATATTCTGTACTCATTTGCCAGAAAGGAAAGTAGTTTAAAAAATGAGCACAGCATATGTGTTCCTTTTGTGCAAACCTGAAAATCTGGAAATGTGAATCCTAGTACCAACACTTCCAATAATCAACAGAAAGTAGAATAAATAAACGGCAGACAACATCTCTTTCTCCTGCAGGCTCTCTGGGCGCTGTCCTCCTATATATATTTTTTAATCTTAATTCAATCTTTATTCACCTGCCACATCCACAGGAGCACTAAGAGAGCAGCAGTCCATAAAATAATAAGCCCATCAGCGCAACACAAATCCACGCACACATGGAAGCATGCACACAAACACACCTTTCTTTCTGTGTTATATACAGCTCTCCCATTATTCTGTGGTTACTCTGTTTACATCTACTGTACATGGTGGTTGCATATCAGAGCTCTCACTGTGAGGAAAATGTACACATTAAAGCAAATGCTACTGTATATACATCCCACTCATTTTTTGTATGCCTTGTACTATAAACATGGTTACCAACATAGAAATATTGAAACATAAAAACACACACACACATACACACTCCAAACATACAGTTTCCTGTAGCACTCTTATTGTAGAACAAAATGAGCCACTCCATGGATCATGCTGTATCTATTGCATGTTTCTGAAATTGATGTAGTAAATAATTCCTCCAATTTAAATGTAATGCTCAACACTTTGTGGAATGGGTCAGGGTGCATAAACACAATCTCCTGAGAGTTAGCCCCCCCGGCACAGTTAATGTATTGATTTTACAGCGCTGCGCCATGATAAAACTATTTCATGAATTCCAATGAGACTCCTTTACCAGACTGCTGCAAAAAATACAATCACCACACCACAGAATATGCCATTGTGTTTATTGCTTGTATTATGCATTTCTTTTAGATTGATGACGCGAGGCAGGGTGTTATAAGTCGGGGGGACAAGCGATTCTAGGGGGGGCACATGTCTACCGCACACACAAGTCAGGCTTTATCTTGATTGCACAAATTGTGATGGTATGAGCATGTTTACATCTTGACGTACATGATGAACGTTACGGCTTTCTGGTATTTCTTTATGGGTATACAAATCACTACTGCTACTGTGACCAGACCTGTTTTTTTCAATTTATTAGCTTAATAATATATCATAAAATGGAAAAAAAAGCATTGGTCACTTATCCTTAGTTAATTACATGCAATTAGCTGAAAGGCCTTCTATTACAGTTGGTGAAATATTGCAAACCTCTATACTTTATTTTTATCATTTCCCTTATCACTTAATCTGTAAAAATGTAATCACAAGCTCTCAGAGCTCAGGGTGATGTCTTACATATTGATTGTTTTGTCGAACCAACAGGCCAAAACCAAAACACTTTTTTTTTTTTTTTTTTTTTGCCTGACTGAATGGAAATATGCCACAGTGCATTATAGGGTTGTAACAAAAAATGACAAGACCATAAGCTGTACATGATATAAGGTCACTCCAGGAATGTACATTTAAATGTATATTATACAGAAAAACAAACTGTACAGTGTCAATTAAAAATAAAAGCACTGTTATTCCAGCATTGTCATAGTCTCTATAATATTCAGAAACATGGTCACTTTTTGTGTTCTTAAAGGCGTCCAGGCTTCACTGTACCATATGTAATATGCTTTATGTACTTATAAGGACTAAGTAACCTTATTTTTATTTGTATGTGTGCTTTCTTGGTATTGTTCTTGTAGTTGGACCTTGTCTAAAACTGGTTAGTTAATAACTGCCAGGCAGTTGCACTCGCATGGCCAACAAAGTAGCCACTACTGTACTTGTTATTTGAGATGTGATGTTTCACTTGAATACCTGTACATGATGGACAGGTTTAAACAGGTTGAATTAAATCACATACTGTGTGACTCACATGCTTTTACATTAGTTTATTTACAGTAATGAGCTGCCCACATAGTAAAAAGAAATGACATCTTGTCATATGTAAATACAAAAGTAATATCTGGAATAAAGTACTATTAATAGTTTACCACCAGTGGTTAGATACCAACCATAACTTTGAGTGAACAGACAGAGAGGTGGTGATGGTTGTGTTGTGATGGAACAGAATGGGTGACAAGGCTCAGTTCAGCACCAGCCAGGCCCATCTGCTTGTCACCTGGCCTTGGCTCGCAGAAGACTGGGTAATGACAGGGAAAGAATGGCATCAGTGGGCAGAAGCTGAGGTAATTACTGACTGGAATCCATGCAGAAACAACACATCTGGATCCATGAGTCAAAATGTGGAGAATTTTACACTGATACCGCCATCAATTCATGATTTTTTTATCTGTCAGAACCGTAGAACCGCATATCAGCCTGGAAACCAAAAAGTCTTGACTCCTTCCCACTCTTTTTGATCCTGATGTTCTCAGCTCAGAGAAAATTCAATTGTACTTCAGGCAATGGAAAGGGAGAGAAAGAGAGCGGTGCTGATACACCAAGACAATCTGTGGGGAAAATCAGCCTTGGCAGCACTCTAGCTTCAGTGTTGAGTGACGCTATCCTGGCTCATGGGTTACTCCTCTCTACTCCATCATTGCTCACACATTCCTCCTAAACCCCATTACTGCTGATCAATGCTGCCTCTTTCAGAGTTAGAGAGAAATGATCTGCTTGAAGTGATTTTTTTTTCTCAGCAGATTTTAGGGCCACAGCTAGCACTGTTCTCCATTGTGAGACTTTGCATTGTGACTGCAGGAGATGAAATATAATGGCTACTAGTAATATAATAAGTATTAAGTCTGCATTGCCTGTAATTAACATTTAGCCCGTTCAAAATAACTTGGAAGTCTCATTAAAGGACTGTTCTCCTCTACAAAAAATAGACTTAGAAGTTAATTAAATCCTGCAGTTGGTCTGCAGGTATCAGCTGTTACCAAGTGACCCTTCTTCAATCTCCAAAAGGTTTGTCTTCGTCTATGAGCCTGAGAGACATTGGCCACATTTCGACCGAGTTTCCATCCTGCACCGACGATCTCTTTCACAAACCCCATCTGCCACTGTGTGGAGTCTCAGCCCCCTCCCGCCGCCCACCCCCACCCCTCTCCCCTCTCACTCCCTTAAATTAAGATTTCAGTAATTAAATTGATAAAAATCATGCATGCCCGCATGCCTCATGGTTCCAGACCTGATTTCATATGCCACACAGTTATGGAGAGCTGCAGAAGTTCTACCTTTGATGTGGCATTCTTTATTATTGAAAATAATTAGATTCTCCCCTTCTCTCTCTCTCTCTCTCTCTCTCTCTCTCTCTCTCTCTCTCTCTCTCTCTCTCTTTCTCTCACACACACACACACACACACACACACCCCATGTTCACTTTGGGCATGCTCAGTTAATCAACCTCTTGGTAGGCAGTGCTGGTGTCGAGGCTCTGTTCCATCTGGGGGGTTTCAGGCAGCTTTTCAGCAGAGTAGGTCCCAGGTTGTGGCTGAAAAACGGATGTGAGCAGCCCAGGCAGTATGCTGAGGGACGTCACTTCAACACGGGTCGGGGGTCATGCTGCAGGTTGGAGTGTTTCCTGCCAGTGAGTGGGAGCAGTGAGATTTGTGGGAGCAGAGGCGAATCCTACCAGGGCTTTGTTGCTCTACCTCCATATCAGCTTGGCCGAGCATTAGAAAAGAGCCTCACTGAACCACAGGCAGCTGGCTTCTCTCCACACTCAGCGGAATGGCTGATAATCAGCAAAAAGAGACCCCTGATGATTACTCTGCCTCTGCCTAAGACGGTTGCTAACTGCTTGCCTGCTCACTCCTCGGAATGTCAAACTAGTACTCCCATTTTAAGCCCCCCTTCCCAGTGTGCCATAGAAAAGCCTACAATGTCCATCAATCTCAGCTCTCTCTGTATCAGGGGTAAATGTGAATTTAATTGCCATTGGAACAGAATGAGGGAATTTTTGTTTTCCCTCTGTATGTCATCCCCTATCAACCGTGGACAGATGTTATATATGTGTCTCTTCCAGGGCACAAGTTGTCTGGCCTTGCTTGTCCAGTTCCGTCTCTGCGTTATGGGCCTATGCTGTGCTGTGGCTGACACACACCCATAACAGCCCTATTTTAGGAGTTGCATTGCAGCAGAAGCATTATGGTTTTAAACAGCTTGTGCCTCCCCCTAACAAAGGGACTGCCAGAGTAAATAATGTGTTTGACGGCCAACTGATGAGTCATCACAAAAGCAGAACATCAGCAATCTTCTTTCACTGACAGCACAGGCTCTCCACAGCACAGGTCAACACCACTAACGCTGCTCCTTGACAAGTTTATATAAATTTCAAGTGATTAAATATAAAGCATATTACACTGTATGAGTCACCATACCGTGACTGAAAAAAATGTTTTGCTTCATTTTATTCCACCATTTTTTTGTCTTTAAATAATTACAAGAATGTTTTTCTTGACATATATTATCAGTATCCTAAGCAATCAAGTAAAGCAGTTTGATTTTAATTAAACTTCACCTGAAATTAAGAGATTCCAACAACATCAACAGGTCCCTAGCACAGTGTATTGTGGCCTGTAACTAATATATGTTATCACATTGTTTTAAAGAAAGAGGAAACTATCTAATTTAAGGAGGATCATAAATAATTATTTAGCAAAATGGTAGAATCTAAAATTAAAAACCTGGGTAAACACAAAATGCTCAGCCCTTCTAAAAAATAGTAATTGGTACAATTGTATGAATCTGTTTAGACACAAGATTTCACAAGAAGTCAGGTTTTGTTGCTTTTAGACTCACTACTACTTGTGCTTCAGAGGTTGCACAGCTCAGTCCAGGCCACTTTTAGTGAATGTGCTATTATATACTTAGTCCATAAACTAGCAATTGCTTTGGCTTATGCAGTAATTATTTAAAGTAGGCATTGTTATTCGGTAAAGAGGAGTATCTCTGTTGAAGTCAGCCGACAGTAGCTGTAGCCAACACTGAAGTATATAACACAACTTATTAACTCTTCTAAGCACATAAGCCTTTTCAGTATTCTGTAGCTTAAGTGGGCTCAGCCATGGTCGTTCAATATTATCATGGCTCAGCTCATTATGACTTTGGATCCTTTCTTTAGTACAATTCTCAAAGATTATGGGAACAAATTAAAGTCCATTCTTGTGTGTCTTTTGTACAGGTATATCCAAGGTGCATCGTCTCCAAAGGACATGGTCATCATTGTGGATGTGTGAGTACCTAACTCCTCAGTCTCTCTCACTGCCTCCTTTTTTAACATTTCCCCCGGTGGGAGTCGATGTCTCCTCAAAGGGCTCTAGTGCCACCTGTTGGTCTGAGGAAAGCCTAAAGTTAGAGGAGGGCGAACGCTGCTCATTTTCTCACCTTAATTGAAGTCCACTTGCCATTGTACTACATCACTATCTAAAACATACAGATGTGATTTTGAATGTGTGCCTAAACATAAAGGGTCTAGTGGGAGGACGAAACGGTTAAACCAGTCCGTCACAAGTTAGAAAACACTGCAGGATTAGGGCTTGTCTAGTATAACTGAGTTTCTAAGTGCCTCATGGCGTCTTCTCTGCAGGAGTGGAAGTGTCAGCGGACTCACTCTGAAACTGATGAAAACCTCGGTAGTGGAGATGCTGGACACTCTATCAGACGACGACTATGTGAATGTGGCCAGGGTAAGTGGAAGCATGCATCATGGTTTGCAATTAATAATACAAATCAACCCTGAAAGCACCAATAACACAAATATTTGATGTATTCATTATGCAGCTGGTAATCAAACAGGGAGTCAGTGAACAGCACACAGTGTTCCTACTGCTCCCAGTTGTTGCTTGCAGTGAAAACACTGCACTTCCCTCATTATAGTGTATTTACTTTTCCTGCACCACTGTTGCCCATGTGAAATTGAGCCTGTCTCTTTCTTCCTTTCCATCTCTGCTGATTACCAAGTTTTCTATTAGGACTAATGTTGAGGGAAACATTAACTTCATCCTATATTGCAGGACAGATAACACACACACAAACACATCCACATGCTCGGTGTGGTGGCTCTGTTTGGAGACTTCCCTCAGTAATCCTTCTTAATCCATTGCTCTTAGCCACTGTATGCCTGTAAATCCCAGCTCTAAAAGCAAGAAATGAGCATGGTAATCTGGGTGGGAACGCATCTGATTTTCACCCCTATAAAGAAAGTAAGGGCTTACAAAAGCTTGCTGTGAATTATTTGCAAACACAAAAGACATTAAAAACCAAAAATCATCAAAAATAATGTTGATGAAAATAATCATCAAATACCATGTCTGGTGTCTACATACTCACTTCTTAAATGGTGATATAATTTGTTACAATAATACAGACTTTTTTTAATAGCACTTATTTTTTATTCATTATAGATAGTAGATTTAGCCCAGATTTTTTATTGTTCAGCTTGTTTCACAGCTACTGTATTTCCTAAAATTTTAAGACATAATAGATGATATTAACAAATGACACAGTGATGGAAATTTAATATGTGGCTCTGAAGACTTTAGCGTGTTTTGATTTTGCCAAACACCAAGCCGTGAGAAATGTCAGCTTTTCTCGCACATAATGTTTTACATCAATCTGTCCTGAAAATGTCAGTAGATTTTAAAGCTGACCTTCAAAAAGAAACACCGTTTGAAACCTGCTATTACAGACCTTGCTGCTAATATTGTAATCATGCATACACTGCACACAAGTTGAGAATATATGGCACGTGCACACCCAGACATCACACAACCTGCACACGCAGTTTTAGGTTAATATGGTGGATGAGATGAGACACATGATATTACCTTGGCTAGGTTTCTGTTCAGTGGTCTGCACTGGCGTTTCAGGTGCACCTGTTCTTTGTGTGGAAGTTGTAATTACCAGTGTTTACTGCCAGCCGGAGAGTAGCAGGGCAGCGTACATCTGCACACATCCACATTTGCATCCTACCACCATGAACTATGCACACATAAACATACAGAGAGACACAGTCTCACAATTGTTGGACGAACATTTTAATTCATGGTTATTTTGTATTTTTGTCCGGAAAAGCAAGTATACACATGTTCATGTGCGTGTTTGCATTTCCCCTTCTAGTTCAATGAGAAAGCCGATGCCGTTGTTCCGTGCTTCAGGACTTTGGTCCAAGCCAATGTTCGGAACAAGAAGATCTTCAAGGAAGCCGTCATGCATATGCAAGCCAAAGGAACCACAGATTACAAGTCTGGCTTCACATTTGCCTTTGAACAGCTTCTTAATGTAAGAGCCAACAAGCCTTTCAGAGAAGGGCAATCCAAGGGTGGATGTTTGCCTGTGGCGGAAGAATTGTGTGCCTCCAGAAAGTCGTCAAAAACGTGCTAGAACTATGTACTGAAGCTCCAGCATGTTATTATATATCCTGTCAAATCCAGTTAATACAACTGAATTAGCAGTGATGAAACAGTGCTGACAGTGAGTGGTGCAGGTTTTGTATAAGACATTTCCAGAGTTCTGTCATTGTCGAATGTATGTCTAATAACAACCACTGTTGCGATGGAGTGACGCTCAGGTTTGCAGCAGCCAGCACCACGGTGAGGTGTTTCAGCAGCAGGCGTCCACGTGCTCTCGACACAGGTGCTGCCTCAGCTCCGTATGCTGCTGTGTATTTTAAGAGGCTGCCACCCTAATGGGCTCTGATGAAATGATTGATGAGCGCAGCCCAGAGGAGATCAGCCACAGACACTTTATATTCCTCTGGTGGGCTTGGAGGCTTAGAGCCAAGTGCCAGCTGCCCCCTCCCCACCTTGCCTTGCCAGCAGAATGAGAAATAAAAAGGCATGTTTAATCGCTGTCCGCGGCAGACTCACTCCTGTGATTGTCGGCACCAGCACAATAAAAATATGTAATTGTAGCAATATTATTTATCATTATTAGAATCTTTCAGATTGACATGCCACTGGCCTGCATATCAATGGCAGCTGCAGTGCAGGCAGGCAGGGGGAGTTTGTATCAAAGTTGAATGCTAACAATTGGTGCCTGGCTATGAGCATATAGTGCTGAAATCAAATTTAACGCTCGAGTAACGTTGTATACTTCAAATGAAATCTTAAAATTACAAGAGAAAGGAAGCAAATAGGAAATGTGTAAAAGCTTAGATGGGTTAATTGCAATAAAATATGTGAAAATTATGATGTGGACAACAATTAATAATTTAACCTTACATTTCCAGAATAAAGCACTGCTTTCTATCAGCTCATTATATGATGCATTAGTAGACCAGGATTTCAGTAAAGACAATAAACTCTTCATCCTGCATTGGAAATTGTCCATGTTTAACTTCAGTCCTAAATGAAAAACACAAATCCACAGTGACAGAAAATAAAAGGATAAAAATCCTATACACAGGACATTGTTAGCCATACATTAGATCAGGTACTTTGTTGATTTTTATGAAAAAAAAATCTTATGATGGTAAAATTCTAGATCTAATCCTGGAAGCTAAAATCATATCCACTATTAATGACTAAAAATACAAAGTTTTTATATTTAGTATTAAGGATCTGTCACAAAGGTTAAATCAGGAGGCAAAGAGATTGCGGATTGATCAAGAATGGTCGGATTAATGTACATTCCCATATAACATACAGGAATGGTCCACTTTCATCAGTTTTTTTTATCATACTAAAAAAAAATAATTAAAATATCCGTAACACTTTCAACCCTTTCAATATTTTGGATTGTATTTATTTCCCTTTTGCTTCTTAGACATATTTGCAACAGTACCACACTGTTTTAAATAACATGCATGATCATCTTCCCTTTTGATTCTTGCATATTCTCTAACCTGTCTCCCTACCTCTTACTTTGCTCTTCTCTCCTCCTTCTCTCTTCATGTGCCACAGGAGAGCAGTGCCCCGAGGGCCAACTGCAATAAGATGATAATGATGTTTACAGATGGCGGGGAGGATCGTGCACAGGACATCTTTGAAAAGTACAACTGGCCAAACAAAACAGTGAGTCTGCCCCATGAGGCTGTTCCTATTCATCTGCATTGCTCTGCCAGCCTAAGAGATCATGCATTTCCAGAAACTTAGCAGACCCCTTTTCCTTCCCCGTCTCTGCTGACATTTTCTCATTATTACACAGGCAGTTGTATTAGTCAGGTTGTTAGACATGCCAAGCACTCCAATCTGTGCACATAACGTCCTCTCCAAGCTATCTTCACATCCATTTTGGCTGTTTTGATTCTGGATTTTTCCTCTGTGATTCATCTCTTTGGCTTTTTTTCAACTCTCTCTGTCTTTTCTTCTATCTCTCTCTGTGTGTTTCTTTCTTTCTCTCTTTCCTCTTCTGTCTCCTTTGTTGTTTTGCTGCTGGTGTTAACAGCTCTGACCTGCTAACTAATTAACCACTTTATCATCAGGGCCTATACAATTACAGCTAATAGATATTCTTGTTTCTGTATTTGTCCCAGTCTTGCAACTCTCTTACTGCAGCCTTGTATTAGAGACACTTGTGTGAGTTGACTGGGAGGCTAATCTTATCATACTCAAGATTTTTGCTTAGTGACATGACAGTGACCTTATTGCCACGCAGCAGAAGGTTTGTGTGGTATTGTTTTGTTGTCATTTCTTGTACAGATTGTGAAGCCCTTTGGGGCAAATTTGTGATTTGTGATATTGGGCAGTAATAAAATAAAATTGAATTGTTTTGCTCTATTAGCTGCCTCTGTAGGAAGTTTGGGTTTTTTACTGGCATTGACGTCATATGATTTTGTCCTTTTTTGTCCTCCGTATCTCTCCATTTGTCTTTTCCTCCATCCAGGTCCGTGTGTTCACCTTCTCTGTTGGCCAGCATAATTATGATGTCACCCCTTTGCAGTGGATAGCTTGTGCTAATAAAGGTAAGTGGGAAAGATGATTGTGTTAAAAGCATAGGTTTGTACTGTTAGTCAAATTAAAAAGACAAATATGGGTTGGTGCAGGCTTGGTGGGTCCTTGTGCCCGCGTTGCTCTGGATGTTGATTTTATAGGTGGACACATTTTCCCGTCATAGTCAACATCCATTGGATACCACTAAGCAATACAGTTAAAGGAAACATACTCAAAAAATAGATATTAAAGGAAAAACCAGCAAAAATGCTTTTGAGCCATACACTGGTGATTGGCATAATCTCAAGTTTATCCAAAGCCATTCTGCCAGTGGGAAATTCAAAACCCAGTCAATCTTAACACATAACTAGGAATGAATGCAACCCAGCAGTACACTACAACACAGGTGTGGTCTGCTCAAGAGTGTAGGTTAAAAAGTCGTGGATCTTGTGCCATCACAACGGGCAGCAACACATTGCTTTTTAGCTTGATTTTAAGTTATTTTTTCACTGATTTTGGGTAAATATCAATAAAATAAAATTAAATATTAAAACCCACCTAACCCATTGCAAACCCTTCATCACTAAGATTTTTCCAACTGCATTTGATGTTCGAATACATTTTTTACTCATGTAAAGCAGCCACAGTCCCTAAAATAACCCCACAAACAACAGGCTGCTTTGCCTCCGACAGACAGTCTGACAACCCAAATGATTCAGGTGCTGTTCCTGTTTGCTTTTTGTCTGCATGAATCTCATCTTGACTCAGCTCATTTAATCCCAACCTAACTCAGATTGCTGTTGCTGTGGTCAATTTGGAACACTATTGTTTTTTTTTTTTTTTGCCATAACACACTTCTCTTCCTCTCTTTTGTGGCTTGATTTAATATTGTTTCTCAGTGTTATTGTTTATCTGAAGCTGCTCCTTTACGAGGCCTTTAGCTGCCTGTATGAAGCTTTGGCTTACTGCTGCTGATGATTAGCTTATTGCCATTGGAGCCAAGTGCTTTAGAAGTTGTTATTAATTAGCAGGAGGAGTCTGGTAGCAGGATGATTACCATGCCATCTCCCTGTCAAGCTGGGGAAAGTCCAGGATTACACCGCTGTGCCAACATGCTCTCTGCTAGTTGTGTCTGTAGTGATTACCATGGTACTAAAGTCTATGCCAACATTAGACAATAATGTTGACACACCAGCCTCAATGGAGCTGTCCTCTCATATCTTCAGTACTTATTACTCTTTGGTATCTCACTCCAACATAGCCAGCTCCCTGACAGTTTTACGGGCCCTAACCCTTCACCCATGACATTTGACACAACAGCAGTAACACACAAGCGCAAACACACACACAACTTGGCTACTTGGAGATGCTAGCTGTTGTCTCACTTAAGCTTCAATCCCATATTAAGAAGAAAGTAACCTCTCTTTGACTCTGAGGACAATGGAACCATTTCTTCATGCTCCACAAAGTGTAACGAAAACCAAAACAAAAAGGAGGGTTGTCTTCAAAAAAGAAAAAGGTAAAATGGAGGATAAAAGCAGCAAATACCATATACTGCATTGGTGATCCTAATACTTCCACCAAAGTGCTGTTTATAATCCCGAAATCAGAACAAAATATCCCATAAATATGGATGGGAAAAGAGTTAGAAGTTTTTTGGGTAAACCGGTTTATATGGTGCCTCAGCAAAAACACTGATAAGATAGAAAGTAGTGCATGCTGGTGTACAATCGAGGAAAATACATACTCATAGTCGACACAGTATACTCTATGTACATTATTCTTAACCCTACAACACAATAATGTAAAAAGCACCATTTAGTAAAAAAAGACATGATATATTTTTAAAGTCAATGGATGTGATATACTTTATCCCCTAGTCAAATGGACCACTCCAAAAGTTCCAAATTGTGGATTATGTTTGAGGAAAATTGACTTATAATAGTGCAGAGGCATTACATAAAGAAAAAGGTTATTTGGTAAATTTATAATTGCCCCTCACACAGCAGACATCTGTTGTAAACTTGCACAGCACAGAAGAGATCTTCAATGCAGTTTCACTTTTTAGCACCAGCCTATATTTTCCTCTCTTCACCTCTCATCGAGCTTTGCCCTACACCCACAGACGCCACCTCTCTGGCATGCTGCCAAAAGCACTGGAACAAAACTACTGCTCTGAACAAAACTATAGCAAATAGCTGTGCGCTGCATGTTTGTGTGTGCACCATAGTTATGTGTGTGCACCATAGATTGTGTGTGCAGAGATGTATATGCATAATGTTAGCATGCTCAAATGTGCAAATGAATAAGACAGATAAGGAAAATATTGACACAAACCACTGCGGCACAGTGCATAATGTATCAAAATAATGACAGTCATCTCAGCCTTTTAACATTCTGAGGATGCTGTCTCCATTTCACCGCTCTTTGTATAAACACTCGTGGCTTTAATAACTTGGGAAGCGGCGTGGTTATTGACCCAGTCGGTCACTCTCCTCCATTCCTAATCAGCAACAGCAGTGCCTAGGGCCCAGCATTACCAATAAGCCTCCACAGTTATATCCTACAGCACAACCACGAGTGTAGAGAGGTCAATGGCCACAAGCTGTACCATGCCTGCTTGGCCCAACACCATCAGCTGGAGATGATGGCATTACGTGTAGCTAATAACATGGAAGAGATTAGTTTCTAATCTACAAATAGATCGCTGTTGTGCACGCTGTGACTGTTTAAAAAATGTAGACAGTATATGACTAAAGCAGGCACCATGACGCAGGCTGGATGCAACGCTTTCTGTTGTAATAGTGTTTTGAATCTCTCCTCTTAATCTTCAGGTTACTACTTTGAAATTCCATCGATTGGAGCCATCAGAATCAACACCCAGGTAAAGCATATGAAGTGTGTACAAGCTCGTGAATGCATCTTTTTGAATTCACAAAAGGAAACAAACAACTTTAAGCAAGAAGCTAGTCAATTCCTCCTTCACGGTTGCTTTGATGATAACTATACAGATTGCAGATATGCTTTTAAGTATTCCATAACAAAGGGACAGAGGACGACGCAACTAGATGACTACAGAAAGGAAGTTACATTGTTGGAGATGGAGTGATAACACATAGGCTTGTGGTCTTTATGTGAGAATGTTTCTGGAGACACTGATATAGACTTTTAGAGCTCTTTCTTTCACTCTCTCTTTTTTTATACAAACACAACCTCCCCACCCCAGAGGCCCTACACCTCATTCCAGCTGTAGAAATTGACTCAGTGGCTGGGAGGTGGGGGAGCTACTGCAAACCCCTCTCCCCTCCTTTCTCTTCCCCCATCCCCTCCTACCTCCCACCCCCCTCAACCCCCGTGAGTGATCCGGCCCTAGAAAATACTGTCAGCTGTTCCATTAACTCCAGCATATTTATATTCTGAGAACTGCCACTTACTCTAATAGGTTTTCTGAAGGTAGGTGACTACAGCTCTCTGTATGGGCCCAGAAGACACATTATTTAATCGTACTCTGCCCTTCAACATCACACACTCATCACATCACCTGACTAAGATGGCAACATTCACATAACAGATGGACCATAGATGGCTGAAATATTATCATTCATACTGTCCTGAGTCATGTGATTATGTAGAAAGAGTGGAAACCATTTGAAAATAAATGGCACTATATTTTGTGTTTCAGCGTAGTTATCTAAGACTGACATTTACAGTTACTTATGTCATCTATTCTGGGTTCTTTGTATAAGATTTCAGTGAAGCAACAGTAACAGACCAGGCTTTAGTTAGGATGTTTGTGTTTGGGAGGACTATACTTATAAGTATACTCTCAGCAATTGTGGTTGTTAAGGTACCCAGGGAGACAATATCATTTAATCAACACGGGGAGATGCTGCTGGAGTCTAAATGGAGTTCTTTGGATCACATATCTCCAGTTGCTGACTTTTTATGTATCCTAGATTGTTCTAGCTAGGCTGAAAATTTCCCTTATATCCCTTGAAAAGGTCTGGCTGTCATTGTCCTGATGGAATATCTCCCTGTGGCGCGTTAAACTGGACTTTTATTGAGCTAATAATAGAATAGGTTACGCCTGTCAGCACCTCACTGCTCAGGCAATGAAAAAACAGTTAAAAGCATAATACTGAATTAGCAGTATACAGGGTGCCCCTTTTGTGTATTGAGGGTAGATACAAGGGTCAGAAATCTGCAATAATGTTTGCCTTTTTGCTGCAAAATGGGTGGAAATTTGTTATTCTGTGAAAACGGCTAATGTTGAAATTAACATTTGACCCTGACAGAGCTGCTGCATTTTCACTGATCCTGTTTTTACATTTAAATATATTGTGTTGATACATATAATAGACATTTTGCATCATAATTCACAGACTGTTGAACAGACGTCCACACCGTCTGTATAATTAGAGAATAATGTTGCTGCCTCTTGTCTTTATAATGACAAAACACTAAAGGCTTTCAGTGCAATTGGCCCGTCCCCGGCAGGCTTTTTTCCCCTCCAAATTGTGCAGTTGCATCGTATGTCATGAGGTCAATCACTTAATAATCTAACCAATTACACACCATTTCTAAAATGATAAGAATCAATAGGTTGTTCACAAAAAATATATCTCAGCTTGTGTGAGGTGGCTCTTGAGAACAGAAGAATATAGTGAATATGATGTATTACTAGTAGACTTAACCCCTCACCTCTATTCACAATAGCTGAGGGACATTCTCACAGTGCTGGCAATGACAGTAGAGCCTCTGGGAGAATGGCCTGTTTGCATGTCGTGCCACTGACACCCTTAATGTGTTTTTAATAGCTCCTTCGTAATGATGAGAAATGGCCTTGAGTGGCTCAGGACTGGAGGCTTTATGGCTCGGCAGGACCAGGATCCTGTTGCTGGTGGCACACTGGTTTATGGGGTGACAGAGAGGAGGCCTGTCAGGGTCTTATAGTTTTATGACAGATGAACGTTGGCTATTCCAGCTCTTTGCTTTTAACGCCTTTACATGACAAGCACTATAAACGTTTGTTTGATTGTATGGTGACACTAGCATGTGTGGTTTTGCTGTTGCAGGAGTATCTGGACGTCCTGGGTCGTCCCATGGTGCTGGCTGGGAATAAAGCAAAGCAGGTGCAGTGGACAAACGTCTACCAAGATGCTCTGGTAAGAGAAAACTTAAAAAGACATTTCATTTAGTTACCCCTTTATGTAACCTTCAAATGATTTTGCAAATATTTCTAATTCTTAAAATGTTCTAATTCTATGTTAATTTTTCAGTCCATCTGCTACTTTTGATGTGTAAATTATAAGCAGATTTTATCTAAGATATTCAGTTGATGACCTCTTAGATTTGTCCAAATAAAAGCATAATAGCATAAGTCTTAGGAGAGCATAATAAGGATAGTATACGATTATGTTATCACAGTTCATTATCCTTAAATACAACACCTGTCAGGTAGATTTTCTATATTTAATTGATTAAATTTCACTTTGTGTCATTAAAGGTTTTTTTAAGTTTAAATTTCAGCTTATTTATTTGCAGCTTATTGTGTTTATTGGTTTGGATTTTCTATTATGCACCGTGTAAAGTTCTTTTAAAACGTAACAGAACACTTTTATTTGGATTTCTTATGTGTTATCATCAGGGTTTGGGCCTTGTCATCACTGGGACTGTGCCGGTCTTTAACTTCACTGTTGATACCGTAAGCTCTCAGGTAAAAACAACACTACAATACAAGACATGGAGCTTTAACTAGCTCATCCTTTATATTAATGAGCCTTTACCTTTATCATTATGTTAGAACAGTGTTTTTATTGTAATTTGTGGCGTTAAGGCTATATAAGGTTATTCAAACAGAAACAGGAGTTGGAGTAGCAGATGGGCTTAAAGTTTTATTTTGCCTCTTTATGGCGTCCACCCAGCTGCATCTCTTCTAGGCAACACCGCCCCCCTGAGGTGACAACAGGCATCACAGCCTACCATCTGTAGTATCGATTATCATCCAGAAAGAACAACTTTCAGTATCCATGACCATAGTATTTACTCTGAGCTTATCACATAGGCTTAAAGCAGTGATGTTGCTGAAAACCGACTCAGTTTAAGATAGGAAGTTATGGGTACTCTCACGGCACAGCTACTGGCTCTCTGTGATTGTCTGATGCCAGTACAGATGTGAATAATAAAATGTGAATAAAATGCTAATGATTACCGTATAACATTCTTCCTACAGAATCAACTCATCCTGGGAGTCATGGGAGTAGATATTGCAATCAACGAAATCAAAAGAAAGACTCCTACATACAGAGTGAGCATGTTGTACATTAAATATCACTCTCATATCTTTTTCACATTGATGTGTATTGAATCACACCATTCACTCTGTTTATGTGCAGCTTGGAGCCAACGGCTATACCTACGCCATTGACCCGAATGGCTACGTACTGCTGCATCCCAACCTGCGGCCCAAAGTAGGTCCACTATGAACATCGCCCCGCATCAAATGAGTTTAATGTCTGCCTGGTTCTGATGCCAAATGTGAACGTTTCTTTCCTGCTGACTGAAGTTAACCCCCCTCCTCCGTCTTCCCCTGCTTTCTCTCTCTTGTTCAGATCATTAACTTCAGGGAGCCTGTCACTCTGGACTTTCTGGATGCAGAGCTGGAGGACAGCAACAAAGAAGAGGTAAAAACAACCTCTCTGAAAAATCATCAGCTTGTGTGTTTAATATACTTTTCATTTGTTGTTTTTGTTATTCCCTCATATGTACCTAAATGCCTTCTCACGCTGCACATCTCTCTCTCTCTCTTCCTTTCTCTCTCTCTCTCTCTCTCTCTCTCTTTCTCTTTCTCTCTTCAGATCCGTCGACAGATGATTGATGGCAAAACAGGGCAAAGGAAAATCAAGACGCTCATTAAGTCAGTTGATGAGGCAAGTCATCAATATATGAGACTCAATCATGATCCAAACTAGCGCCTTCCTGTATGCTGTTGTAATGAACCTGAATGACTCAGTATGTTTATGATCTGTTGTCTCCCTCCAATTATGGGAAGAGAGATGTGCTGAGGATGTGATGGTGTTACGTATTTTTCTTTGTGGTTGTCAACAGAGGTACATCGATGAGGCCATGCGGACATATACATGGACGCCTGTGGATGGTACAGATTACAGGTAGAAATCAAACATGCATCAACTTGAACCTACGAGTGAGGTCCAACTTTGATACTTTGGATTCATTCAGTTTAAGTCACAAGTCTCAGATTAACAGTTTACAGCTGTTACTCATCAAGCAGCAGTGTTTGTTCACTGTAACTGCCACTCTGACGTACTTGGATTAGACTAAACATAGCTGAAATAAAGGCAACTTGCTCATTTGCCTTCTATATTTCCATTAAGTATTTTTCTCTCTTTCATAAAAAATCTTCAACAGTTCTCTCTTAAGCACAAATTAATTGCATAGTTTATTCATCTCAAGACTTGGTTGAACATTTGTTGAGGTTGCATCGTATTGCCATTTCCTCCAGGCAACACTTTGCAAATTATAGTTTATTATAT
The DNA here is from genome assembly GCA_026937815.1 of Etheostoma perlongum. Classification (NCBI taxonomy): domain Eukaryota; kingdom Metazoa; phylum Chordata; class Actinopteri; order Perciformes; family Percidae; genus Etheostoma; species Etheostoma perlongum. The sequence continues at coordinate 26,690,653 of CM049374.1, read as the reverse complement.
ACAATAGTGCTACAAATAAATGAATGATGTGTGTTTTTATTACATCTACTGGCAGTGTGCCTGGTCCTGGCTGAGTCCATATGAGGCTTTCTCAGACATAATTCTATTAACATTCAACTCAAAGGGAAATTTCAGTGTTTTTAACAATCCTCATGTGTTTGAACCAGACATTCACAGCTCTACTCTGTCATGCATCCTACACTTAAGAGTCTATGGACTTACTTTGTTCATAAAACTGGTGATGTTGGATTTTTCTTTAAAACTAAATTAGCTTTATATTGTAGGTAGTCGACTGAAGCTTTGGCTCAGTCTGAATCTGATACTGTCACAGCCTGATTTCCTATCTGTTCCAATTAATCCTCTTACTGATTTATATTTTAGTTTTGTATGGTACCATAGAAAAAGAGATGAGGCATGTATTTCTATTTTTTGTCTTTAATTTCTGGCTTTGGTAGAAGAGAAAATATTTAGCAACATTAGGCATATGTAGGTCAAACTACGATGCTATAGTGATCCCATATTCCAAAGTGAGACATATATTTCTCTTTCATTTGAACCCCCTTAAAGTTTGACTTGACAGAAACTAAATCAGCAGTGTGTCACAAATATCAAATATGAGCTTCTCACAGCACGTCATCAAGGACGTGCCAGATGTATATTCTGACAGTTTGATTTGAGCCCATTTTGGACTCAGTTTAAAGATCCTCTGAATTGGAGACTTGAACTTCCTGGAAAACTGCATTCAGTAGTCTACTGCAAACTTAGTGGCCTAGTGGCTTCATGCTGTACTAGTTGGGTGTATCTAAAAAGTATAACCTATGAAGTCTTCACAAACTTTTAACAGTTCCGCTTTTCTTTCCTTCCTACTAAATGAAACATACTTTCTCTCCATAAGTAATAGCCCATTGGATTATACAGTGCTTAAAGGTACAGTTCGTAGTGTGTAGCGTAGCTTGTTAACAAACTTATGTTTCCATTCATTGCTTCATTTGAGGTCTAGACAGACTTTTTTTGTTGTTTTTTTCTACATTTTGAAACCTGCATTGTTAAAAATCCATGTTTACCAGTTAGCAGTTTTCTTCTTCACAGTTTTTTCTTGATGTACATTACTGCCACCTGACAAAACCTGACCAAGTAAAAGCCTGACCGAGGAGTGTGAAACCATTGGCGGGAATGTGTTTTGTGTCACCACATTTGCATGTGTGCATCCTTGTGTGAGTGTTAGCACATACTAGCAAAGCAGGGATAATAAAAACATTGCTCACTTGCACTACCAATTGTCAAAAACTTCCCAGGGTACATTTAAGGATGATCCCTCCCTGACATCATATTAAAATAGTAATGTTACGTTTGGGTTCATGTATGTTGGAGAGTTTATATAGGCATTCATAACGTCTTTCTGATTTTCTGCGTCTGCCTTGTTACCTGCAGTCTAGGGTTGGTACTGCCCACATATAGTGAGAACCACATCAAGGCCAACTTGAGTGACCAGATCCTTCAGGTGCAGTGTAAGTACCCGGTTGTACACAGCATCCTTCACTCTCTTTCACTCTCTCTCTCTCTTTCTCTCTCTCTCTCTCTCGCTCTCTTTCTCCCAAATATAACCTTATGCTCCAATTCAGTCCTTTGTCCTGGGTGTCCAACATCATCATAGGGATGTCCGAGCGGAGTCGCCTGCCCCACTCCCCCCTCTTCTCCCCCCTCTCTACGCAATCTACGCTCTGATAGGCAGGATCATACCTGAGTCCCCCTGTTCCCTCCTGTCTTCATGCTGTGCTGTAAAATGGTGATGTTTTTTCTTCACACTGGCTGAAGAAAAAAATAACTGAACAGACAGAAAGGTGAAAGCTGTGGTTTTACTGTGTTACTCAGGTAAAAATAATGGTGACTTTTGTGCTATTATTTTTTTTGCCAAATGCTCTCGCCTCTTCTCCACCAAGTAATGATTCTGAAGCATCTGTGTTTAAAGTATTTGATGTTCTGAAAACCTGTGAAAACATGCATGCTTTTCACTCCTTATAATGGGTTTTATGATTTGGGGAATTTTCTTTCTGTTTTCTGTGTGATGTTATTATTATTATTATTTATTTTGTTAGATTGTGTGAGATGTTTCTCAGCTTTGGAATCATTCAGTATATGAACTCCCACACGGCCCGGGACAAGGGCTCGTCTAATGTGGGAGTTTGGGTTTTTGTGGGTCTGAATTGGGACACATGTTGTGTCTCTCATTCTTTCTTTGTCCAGCCCTGTTACACCCCTCTTTTCGTTCCCTCATTATATTTTATTTGATTGTTTGACCATAGTTACTTTTTACAGTTACTGGTTTTGTCTTTAATGTTTTCTTTTTCTGGATTTCCCAGTTTTGCTTTTCCTTTCTTCTGTTGGTTTTCTGTTTCCTCGTTTGCTCTTGCAAATAAGACGTTCGCTCTTCATTTCTTTTTCTCTCTTGTCTTGTTTGACTTAAATTGGTTTCTTACTTTTAAGAAAACAATATTTTTATTCAAACAGTAATTGAATAAAATATTGTCTGTGATCCCCCCTTCCCACCCGAACCCCTGTTTCTTTTCTTGCTCACTCCTTCTCTGATGGATCCACACAGTGCCATACACCAAGGGCAAGTATACTCCATATTGGTCCACGTTTCCTTCCTTTTACTTCCTATCCCCTACCGCTGCCTCCTTCCCACACCTCTCGTCCTTTACCTTTTCCTGCTGCCCCCTCCTCCTACCCTCCCCTGTCCCAGCCTGCTTGCCTCTGTCCCTGCCCGTCTTGCCAGGACGTCCTCTTTTTTCCTCCTCTTCTTCCTCTTTTTATCCTTCCTTCTCCTCTTCACCCTCTTGCTGCAGCTCAGATCCCACATCTCTCACGATGGCTCCTCCGGTGCCCAACCTCACCCTCCTCCCCACGTATCCGCTGCTCAGAAGCAAATAAAAAACACCTACTGCACCCAAGGAAGACAGATATTCATGTTCTCTGTTAAAACTTGTCTTTTGTCCTCCCTCCTAATGCTTTTCCTTCTGTGGATAGCTCCAAATGGGTTGTGTCTGCCTCCTTTCTCTCTCTCTCTGTCTCTCTCCGTCTCTCTTACGCTTTTTTCATTTTCTTTGATTTCTCTCTCTTACTCATTTTCCTTCTCTATTTCTCTTTCAACTTCTTATCTCTCTTTCTTTCTGTCTTTTTCTTACAGTGTCATTAGTTAATAAATGTCTTAACTAATTCTCATGCTAGGGCTCAGGTGTTGACTTTAATTCGATTTTTTCTAAACTCCCTCTTATTAGTGCAACAGCTCGATCAGTTTTGAGCATGTTGAGCTCTACGTTCAGTAAAAAGATTGTAAAAATGGTTTGCTGTGACATTTTCATAATGTAGGAGGCTAAATATAGTATTCTGAAATATTTATTTTTTTAGTTCTACACCTTAGCTATAAAAATGTATCAGCACACACAGAATATGTAAGTACTACCATTTAGTTATTGTTGAGTAAATAGGGATCTCTGTAACGTAGCTATACTTTATTAATCTCCATATTAAAAAAACACACGTATTTAATGTTTGTTAGCTGCCGCAGTATCTCATCTGTAGCTGGAGATGTCGCAGCCTGCAGACTGACCTTTCAGGGCTGAGCCCGGTCCTGCCCACCCAGGTCCTTCCATGTCGTCAGGTGTTAGGGTGCCGTTCGGCGCAGCGCCTGACTCCTGTGTCGTCCCTCTGTACTCCCTGTCTCCATCAGCTTGTCTCCCTCCCTTCTCCCCCCTCAGACTGCCAGGGGCACCGCCCAGCACTTCCTCAGTAAACCTGACCCCGGATGTGCACGGCATTGTGGGCGGAAAACTACCTGGGCACTCTATTTTAGCTCTAAAATTTCATTCCTCTGCTGTACACAGTTACAGGTCTTGACATAATGAGAAAAGAACATGTTGGATTCACCTGTTAAGGCTTTAATGATGGTTCATATTTTGTGCTGTTTTGTCTGTGATAGATGAAATGAAGTTGCCCTTCGACATGCCCTTCACAATGCAATGCATATCCTCTGATTATGTGTCTCTCTGAGCTCTCTGCCCTGCCAGTCTGAGGGGTGACCACTTCCATCAGGACCTTCACCCACCTCCCCTGCAATAGTTGGCCATGTTGATGCCTGCCTGCTCTTAAAAGCACTCATAGTGGATAATCTGTGTGAGAACTTGCTTCCCAACTCATCACGTCTTGCAAGTCAGTTCTCAGACATCCAAAATATTCTAGACTGAAACCAAATGAATCTGAAATGTTTGTTGACAAAGTGAAGAAAAAGAAGGTGTGAGTGTTTGTGAAACTTAAGAAGTCGACCATTGAGAGTCAGGTTCTATTTTTATGGCACCATCTTGGCTAACGCTAATGTTCCCATGATACCTCACTGTTGCTATGGTAAACCCCCTTATGCGTCCCTGCAATTCTGAAGATCAGCTGCTGTTTACCCACAACTCCCGACTGCCCTGCCCACTGCTCTTCCCCGATAACCTTCCCCTTTCTGTTGCAGATTTTGAATCACTGCTGCCAAACAGTTTTGAGTCCGAAGGACATGTATTCATTGCTCCCAGGTAGCCCTGTGTGTGAATGCTTGGTGTCGTTGACGGTCATCAGTGTTTGGTCTTGTCTTTCGATGCACTGTTGTTTCGCCTCCATGTTCAGCCTTTTTTATCTATCATCTGCTTTTTTGAAATAGTCCTTTGTGGTGTCGAGTTGCACTGTGTGGAATTGGCTGTGTTTCATTTATTATTTTTTTATTTTGAATGGTGTGTTAACTCAGTGGTTCCAAAACTTTTTCACGTCAAGGACCCCTAAACTGACACAAATTAGACCACAAACATCAATCTCAGGTTTTATGATTTATCACTTATGTTTTAATACAGAAAGTGAATGAAACCCATGACCAAAAATAGTAATAAACGCGGTCCCAGGAACCCACTTTGAAAACCACTGTGTTAACTGAAAGTACTACATTTAAGGAAAATACTAAATCAATCATAACCTTATAATATGAATTGATTTTGCATTTACCCATTCTCTTTCCTGAGTTAACCTCATTACAACAAAGTATTGAAGCCATATTAAATCTTCTTTGCCTGCTGCTACTGTGGTGGTGTATGAATGTATTACCCATTTACAATTAGGGGTTGTTGGTTTGGAAAAATGGATATTGGACGACAAAAGCTACAGTAATCTTTGCATGTGCTATTGTTATCAAACCCTCATGGCCTCCAGCTGCAACCTGAATTCTGAAACACACTGATAGAAATCACTCCTTCATTGAGATGCGTCACAGTCCCAACCACATTTTGTTTTGATCAACATCCATCTTATCATATTGGAATTTAAGCTTTAAGAAACGCATGTATACAGCTTCATTCATCCCCACTTTGTGTTGAGTGTCCCTCTGTTAAGGACAGGCAGGCAGGAGTGTAAATATTGCATAAACATGTTTGCTTTTAGCTTCTTTCTCTGAGTTAAAAAGCCTTGTCTGTTCCTCAGGGAGTACTGCAATGATCTAGAACTGTCCAACAACAACACTGAGTTCCTGCTAAACTTCATTGCCCTCATGGAGAAGGTGACACCAGACTCCAAACAATGTAAGTTTCATTTCTTTTTCACTCACACTGATTTTAAATGAATTTATTCAAAATTGACTTAAGGCAGGCCAATTTATGTTTTTGTTAAACAAATCCAAATAAAATCCATTTAATAAGAACAAAACCAACCATAAATTAATCCCATTGCTAAATATAGTCTATTTAGTCAAAGTTTAGTAAAATGTCAAACCCACACTTGCACAGAGACAGGTTGAGTTTTGTGGATTTACTTGGCTGGAAATTGGTGAAACTGACAAATTTGGGGGAAAAAACATTGTGTTCATATTCACTACAATCGTAAGTGTTTATGTTTGGTTAAATTTTGATCAAAAGTCGACTGGGCGAGTTTTAGATGTGTTCAGAAAGAGAAATCTACATCTGATGTGGATATAACTGACATTCTGTTTGTTTTGCACCTTTTTCTGATCATTGTTACCTAAACATGTTTAGGTGACAATTTGCTTCTCCATAACCTGATTCTGGACACTGGCATCATCAGGCAGCTGGTCGAGAAAGTGTGGAAGAATAAAGACTTGAATACGTGAGTATGATTAGGGAACTTTATTTTTAGATTTGACTCTGAATAAGATTTAGATTTGATTTTGGTGGGCACCAGGATAGCCCAGCTCTCTCCCCTTTCCTTTCTTAAGCTGTCCTGTCAATCAAGGCTTAAAAATGCCCAAAACATTTACTTTAAAAAAAAAAAACGATTTGATTTTGGTCTCTTTTTCTCCATCCTGACGTCTAGATATGGCTTTCTGGCCGTGTTTGCTGCAACCGATGGCGGTGTAACAAGAGTGTTTCCGAACAAGTAAGTGCACTCCTCATCAAGGCTGTGTGTCTGTAGATCTGTTATGTTTCTCACTTTAGTATCTTGCAAGTAGTAAGTCATGAATACTTCAAATGTTACAATATAGTGGGAGGCTTGTGATTTTTTTTCAATGTCTGTCCAATGTCCTCTTAAATCTCAGAGCTGCAGAAACCTGGGAAGAAGACCCAGAGCCGTTTAATGCCAGCTATTACCGCCGCAGTCTTGACAACAAGGGCTACATCTTTAGAGCACCTTATCGAACAGGTGAATGATTCTTCTTTCGGTCTTGGGTTATATATCTCACACTAAGCCTCATAATGTGTAGTGGCTCGTATTTTCTAACCTCCCTCCTGGCTTGTTTCTTTATTTTGTTTCCCTCTTGAAGCCCGGGATGAGCTGCTGAACCCAGATAATGACACCATAGGGATCCTGGTCAGCACGGCTGTGGAGATCACAGTAGGCGGGAAGACCATTAAACCTGCAGGTGGGTTCAGCTCTGAAAGAGGAGACAAAATCCATATAATAATGGATGCAAAAGAAAATGTTTTAGAGCATAATTACAGGTCTGTGTGTCTATGTTTCTTGTCACTTTGCGTGGACATGTTTGTTGGGCCTTTTATTTGCATCTGTCTTTTTGTTCTTTCCTAACTCCTCTTTCTCTCAGTGGTCGGAGTAAAACTAGACCTTGAAGCCTGGACGGATAAGTTCAAGATTCTTGCCAGCAACCATACAGACAACCATCAAGGCTCGAATACAGTAATGAAATACACATTAAAAGTTCCTTATATTTACAAGCTTAAGTCTTCAGCAGTATTTCTTAGATGCTCTTTGTTGTTTTCTCTGTGACAGTGTGGACCAAACAGAGGCTGTGAAATGGACTGTGAAGCCAACAGTGAGGTACGTATTTCTGCTAATGTCTAATGAGCTTTCTGTATTCAGCTCGATCTACTGTATCATAGCACTGTACAGTTTGCACTCCTAATGAACAGCCTATCTTTGCCTCTGCAGGATCTCCTGTGTTATTTAATAGATGATGGTGGATTCCTAATAATGTCTAATCAGAAGGATGACTGGAACAAGGTGGAGTTAATAAATTAATTTTTACACCGACCACTGTTTCTAACTAATCTTTACACTCATTAACCAATGGTTATTCCCTACAGGTGGGCATGTTCTTCAGTGACGTTGATCCCTACTTGATGTACGCTCTCTACAATAATTCCTTCTACAACCGCAAGCAGTCATTTGACTACCAGTCTGTGTGTGAACGGATGCCCAACAGTGAAGCCGGAGCTGCACCCAGAGGAGTGTTTGTGGTAAGAACAGCAAGAATTAAAATAGTAGACTAGATGACAACGCGTTGAAATGATGTCATACGGTGAGATTGATGGATGTGTGATTGAAATATTATTGTCACATTTGTCTCTTTTTGTATATATCTGCAGCCCACAATTGCCGATTTTGTAAACGTGGCTTGGTGGACATCTGCAGCTGCATGGTGAGACTCCTCAAGCTCAGATGAAGAAGAAAAAACACAGCTGTAACATACAGTGCACACATACTGTACCTGATAAAAGAGATTTGATGGATACTCCTAGTACACAGTACCATTTTCACTGCAAAATACATTGCTGTAACGTGTTACTAATACCCATTTCCTGTCTCCACAGGTCCTTGTTCCAACAGTTTATGTATGGACTGGCTTATCATAGTTGGTTTGTCACAGGTGGGTGCAAACAAGACAATCATTAAATGTTATCTTGGTGTTTTATGTCTGCATGTAAAGTTTAAAGCTTTAGTGCATACCTTTTTAATATTAATTAACGTCCATTTCATTAAAGCCATTGCTTAATGAATTGCTACAAAGCTAATTAAGACACAGCTCAAACCAACTCTCTCTGTATTTCTCAGTATGGCTATGATTAGAAAATTGTGTCGTCTGGCAATTTTTGTTCTCAGAAAATTGAGCGAAGATAATTACTGCTTCCGGGTTGCTCCGGTACCGCAGGAAATTCAGCCGGATGCATGTATTTTCCGTTTCCTTCCACTTTAAATTCGGTGGACTATTTTTGACTGCTCCTTAGATCTCTGTATGGTAAATTGAGACAGCTAGCTAGACTATCTGTCCAATCTGAGTTTTCCTTCAGCTCGCTTTGGAGGAGGGTCTGGCAAAGTGAGACTACAAGAAGATAAACACCTAACAGCACCTCTACAGCTCACTAATCAACACCTTGCACCTTATTTGTTTAATATGCAGACAATCATAAAAACTTTCATTTGTGGTTTCATGGGGAAGTTATGGCAACAATTGTTTTTTCTCACTAAAATAATAACTGTATTTCACCAAATTCTGAAGTATTTCTGACCACTATTTTGACGCTCTGGTGATGCTGCAGATGAGGTGGATGCAGAAGGAATGGACTCCAAAGAGCGAAGTTGTGTAATGATCCAGACTCAGTACTACTTAAGTAATCTCAACAACTCCTACAACATACTGCAAGACTGTGGCAACTGCTCCAGGTCTGTACACACACACACACACATGCACACACACACACACGCACACAAACGCACTGTGAGAGAGGCACAGTTAGCAAGATTCATCTTTCTGTCGGAGCTAATAAACTCTGCTGATGATTAAACCGCATCAGCTCTAATGAAACGGTCACATCATTGGCTAAATGAGCCTTGCAAGACTGTCTCATGAATCTCGCTGATCCATTAGCAAATGAGATTGTGATGTAAGCAAGCAGAGGGGGGTTGTTGACTGAGCTGTCTATCTCTCTCTCTCTCTCTCTCTCTCTCTCTCTCTCTCTCTCTCTCTCTCTCTCTCTCTCTCTCTCTGCCTCTCTGCAGGCTGATTCATGCCAAGAAGATAAACAACACCAACTTGCTGTTTGTGGTGGCAGAGAAGATGCCATGCAACACCTGCGAGATAGAGAAGCTGTCCCAGGAGGAGGAGGAGTGTATCTTTTTTCACATTGTACACCAGCTGGCAGAAGAGACGACATACTAGATTACATCTCCGTATTACCATACCTGTGAAAACGCAGATGTGTCACATTCATTTCAAGGTTATTTTTATCATGGTGGTGTGAATCATGATCAGTCATTTAACATCTGTAGGACTGCGTGAGTAATCAGGGTGTGGGTGGATGATGAAACATTGCAACAACAACAAAAAAAGACAGCATTCTAAGCAATTCTAAGCATTTTTACTTTTCCTTAATTGAGTCCATTTGCAGTCAAGGAGGAAAATCCATGTGAAGAACTGACCGTGGCACGCTATCGAAAAGGACCCTCCACCTGCTATGACAACAACATCTCTGTAAGATATTTCAGCACATTTATTCAAATACAAATACACTGTGAGTTTGTAAAAATGTAATTGTAGGGAGCATAATGTTCATGGAATAGACTCTGATAAAAAGTCACAAACTACTCTAAGAATCATGAATAGGACATTAGTGCATACAGGTAATGGTAGTGGGTAATAAGCACTGACTTTCAGCAGAATCATATTGTGACGATTAGATCTTTTAATTATATTGTTTCATTTCTCTTGTCCAAAATAATGATTCTGAGCAACAGTGAGACACAGTTAATTACTTTGAAAATGTAATGTATTTTGTATGTCATTTTGCAAACATTAGCTATATAGAGTACAGGCACACAGTGTGAGAGAGCACATGCAGTTTTAAGTTTACCTTGAAGTTTATGACAACTGTAGTTCTTTATCTTTAAGGGAATAGTAGACATCTCTTGTCGAGAGTTAAGTGTGAAGACTGATACCACTCTGGAGGCTTGTCATCACATGGAGATTGCTAGGCAACCAGCTGTAGTGAGTCACTGTATTCACTATACAGTGCACTACATTTACTGTCCACCATTTTATTTCAGTGTCTGAATTCTGAGTGCATTGTGAAGTTGATCCACTATGTAGTGCCTCCACTAATTCTACAGTGAAACAATAAAAATAGAGTTCATAACATGTGCTCTTTTTTGCTTCACAGATTTTATTGATGCTAAAATTACAATTGAGCATCATTGATTACGGAAAATGATGATAAGTTTCTGAAATCTCAATTTAATGCACACTGTTGAGTGTCTGTTATATAGAGAGCAGTGAATGAGTGAACAAGGGAGTGATTTTGGACAAGATAAGAACTCATTTAATTAGTGACCTTTAAGTTTGATGGTAAGCGGATTTAATGGACAGACATGAATATGGCATCAATCTTATCATTTAACTCTTGGCAAGAAAGAAAATAACTATGTCTCTCAAAATATCAAACTATTCCTTTAATAATCCCAAACTTAAATTTAAACAGAAAATTGTGCAAGAGACAAAGTCTACTTTCCTCTTAGCAGTTTCTTACTAAACAAAAAGGTTTAGCATGTGGACAGAATGAAACAAAAAAGATAAATACATAGTTAGTTGATATGTTTGATAAGTAAGAAAGCATAAGTCATACTTTTTTTCTTTCCATTAGCATGCATTATCAAAACACACCTCTGATGCACTAGATGTGTACTCACAGCTTCAGTTTTCCCTCTGCAGGAGAACACATCAGACTGTGGACGGGGCCACTCCTTCCGTCCGTCCCTCTACACCTTACTCCTCATCCAGCTGCTTCTGCTTTATCCGGCCATTAGCCCCCACTTTCACTCTCTACTACATTAATTACATTTTCCCTCCACTTGCCCTCCTTTTAGCCCTCCCGAATTTCTTTCCTGACCCAAATGCCTCCGACCCCACCTCCATGCCCCAATGCCCTCCCCCCAATATAGTCATAGGTAATAATGGGACTTCCCTTCACGGCAAGTTGGAAGCCCTGAGTGTCGCGCTACCCAGCTCGCTTCAGTTTGTGTCACTTAGCGACAACTGCCGGACATTTGTGTCCTCAGCCAGTTAGCCTTTATTTGAAGGAGGAGTGGTGGTGCTGGACCACCTGGATCATAAGAGGCAATGTCAGAAAAGAGAAAACAACCCCCTCCTCCCCATTGACCCCCCCCCCCCCCCCTCCATCATCTAGAGAAGGGATGGGAAAGAGGACAGGCCGATGTCCTTGTTACAGACCTCCCATATCTTACAGACTGGAGAGTTGAAGTTGTCTGTCCGCCTTCACCTCTTTCCGTTTGACCATCGGTGGGACTTCTCCTTCTTCTTCTCTCCTCCATCTCAGAGCCTCATCACTCTGTCATTCGCCTCTCATAAGAGGCTGTGGGCCATTCAGTTAGTTATAGCCACCGTAAAAGAAAACAACAGGAAAAAAGTATTGTCAAGTATTCAAAATGTCAAGTATAAACCGCTGAAGTAATGAGTATTCTAAACACAACAGCATATTTAGGTTGAATTTGAAAAGGAAGGTGTTATGTGTTTGTTTAAAAAGACATTAATTCATTTATGCACTATACTTGCCAAAATGAGATAGACTTTCATGTGGTCTTATTTTTTATAGCCAAAACAGGAGGAGGAAATTACTTCTGATTTAGATGTGGGATAAACCATGAGAGGAAGAAGAGACACTCAGAAACTGAATGCTGATTCATTTGTGTAACGCCTAATTACAGATTAACGCTTTTAAAAAACGTCCACTGGGGATTATTGTAATTATATGATGGTAATCACATTTTTTGAAGTACTTTCCTCACATTTAGTATTTAAGGGGAGTGCTATCTGGCTTACACACTAGTGACAGCTGTAACATGTGAATCAGTGTTTGGTCACTGCAGATTCAGAGCATCGTTGATGTTGTGTGTATTTCTCCTTTATGATCAATCGACCATTCTGACCTCTGGTTTTGGACTGATGTTAGAAGAAAAAAAATCCCTGTGCTCTGATGCGAAAGCTCACCTCTGCCAATCCTCATGAGGCGTCTATAGTAACCTCTACTAACACTCCTAATCATGATTTGTATGTGTGCTTTACTTTTTAAAAAAACACACTGAGATCTCTGCCTCATGACCGTCTCATAGTTCCGGGTGGGTTTTTCTTCTTCTTTTTTTAGGCTTGTAATACCTTTGACTGATGCTGTTTAAACTTTAAAACCATTCGCTGCTGGGGGCTAGGGGCTTATCAACATTTCCAACAAAAGTGCAGAAGAGGCAACTAAATATGGTGATCACGTGCAGTAGTAGTCTGGTTGTAATCCGTAACAGTTCATCATTTTGATCATTACGATGTGTGAAAAGTCATTTAGACTCCCATGTTTAGGAGCCGCTCTGTTTCATAGTGCCTTGATGCACTTTGTTTTGGACCACATTGGCTGTATAAGAGTAGAGCTACTGTATAGTACCTTTATAAAGCATCCATCTTTGAGGCTTTGGATAACACAGGAGCCTGTGAGACTAAGGCTGTCAGCTATAGAAATAGCTTTATGCAGAGCCATCGCTCTGACCGCCTAAGACTTAATGTATTTGGCCTCTCGGCTGTGGATGCTCCAGAGTCACCTGACTGCCATTATATGGAGTTACTATACAGTTCCTTTACAAAGCCATGTATAGAGCAATGTTACACTATCAGTATACAGCGACTTAAAAGGCCATAGAGTGTTTTTAGGGCCACCTGACTGCTATAGTTCTGCCTGTGTGTGTGTGTGTGTGTGTGTGTGTGTGTGTGTGTGTGTGTGTGTGTGTGTGTGTGTGTGTGTGTGTGTGTGTGTGTGTGCGTGTGCGTGTGTGTGTGCGTGTGTTTGCGTTAATAGCACTTAAAGGGAATGTCTTAAAAATGAGTTGTGGACTGTTTGAAGGGATGACAGTTGTGGTATCATAGCTGGTTTTTCCTGTTCCTATGTTGCAACTGACACAATACAGTGTTGTGGAGGAAAAAAAGGGACTGAAACAAAAATAATCCATCTTTAGCCATCCGTCTGCCTAAATGTTAATCTAAGGGAGCAGAGGCGTCCAAAAGAATGTTTAGTTCATCAGTCTCTGCTTCTGCTTCAAATGCAACATAGTTAACAAAGCCTCTATAAATGCCTTAGTGTTACACAGTATACAGAGCTCTGATACCTTTCCATCCCTCATGTACACTCACACAAAAACAAATAGATCCTCAAACAAATAGATTATCCTAAATATTCACTCCCCTGGGTTTTCTTGGTGTTCTGCAGTAAGTATAGTGAGCTTTTAATTTTTGCATCTTTGAATGGTCTGTTATTGACCAATGCCTGTTTTGATTAAATGCTCGAAAGCCAAGTGGGAGTTTTTAAATTTCAAAAAGCCACCGACCTTTGATGTCCACATTCACCCAAACCTCACTGTATTGCTCAGGTGGGACGACTCACGCAACAATTGGAACCTTAACTACACACTCTGTACAGTTGTTGGTACTTTTTGATGTGACAAATAGGCTGGCACAGTAACTGCAACACGGCTCCGAACAAATCTGACTCAGAAAAACAAAAGACTGTTCAAAAAAAAAAAAAAAAAAAAAAAAAAAATTAAGACGTACTTCCAATTCGGATCCATTCAGTGTTGAGTACCTACTGGGTCATCTGATGCCAGATGCAGTTTTACTTTTCTGGCACTTGTTTGTCTCTGTTCTGTGCCATTTAATTCTGTCTGTATTTCCCTTTTTCCACTGTCTGTAAATGAGCGCTACACGTGCCTGTGGAAATGTACCCCCTGCAACTTCCTCTCTTTTCCTGGCTCTGTACGCTTACAGTCCTCACAACTAAACTAAATATGTAGGCCTATAGGTTTTTGCACCTGCACCAAGACATTTGGCACAACACACCTATAAGCAAACATGTAATGACACTTATTCATGCCCAGCTGGGAGATGTCAAGCACCAGGCAGAAGTAAGCCAAGGACGTCACTTCCTAGGTGTTTGTTTTGGTGAGCGGGTGGAATATCAGAGGCAAAGTCAGGGAGTGGGTCTCCACAGAGCAGCACGGGCTGTCCAACAGAAGGTCATGGAGGAATCATGTAGTGACGTCTGTGTGTGCATCCTGACAAGAGAGAAAAAAAGTCTTCTGAAGGAAACACACGTCTGATATCTGTGGTTTGACAAATTTACTTTTGCCAAAAAAAAAATAAAAATAAAAATATATAGAAAATTGGACCAGCTTGGGGATGATAAGAGGGAGGGGGGTCAGCTTTAGGACAGGATCCTCAAATAAGTAGGGGATGGTTTTCATAAAGCCTCTTGCCCCCTCTCGTCCCGACCCTTGCTGCATCTGTGTTGGTGCGTCTCTGTGGGAAAGACGTGTGTATGTGATTCTGTAGTCTGGTGCTATGTGACCATGTTTGACAAGTGTGTAAAAGAAATAAAAAAAATAACAGCAAACATTTAGAGAAAAGTGTAAAATCAGTCGAATTTTAAGTGAAGTTATAAAATATATAGGAATACAGCACTGTTGATAAGTTTGAGATCTGAAACAAACTGTTTTCAATTATTTTTTGTTTTGTTTTTATTTGTGTGAGTGTGAATGTTTGTGTGCGTGGAAGATTTAGCTCCTTCTTTTCTGGGCACTGGTCCATGTCGCTCCATTCTTTTGTACAGATGAAGCTGAAAAAAGAAGAGAGCAAAATTTGTAAAATATTGTGTCTGTGACTCCTTGTAAAATATTTTCAAATTGTTTATTACAGAGAATCAGTTATTAAATAATGTTCATATTTTTCACTTCATTCAGCGTGTGTTTTTTTTGTCAGTCGAGACACAGGTGGAGATTCATTTATTTTCAGATTACACTGGAAATAGAAAGTCTTTAACAAAAAAAGTTTTACATCTTGGAAATGCACTGTATTAGCTTTCTTAATGAGACAAGACAATTAACTCATGTTTCTCATATGATTCACACCAGCAGCTAAATTAGCTTAGCACAAAGACTGGAAACCGGAAAAGATAAATAGAAAAAAACATGTTAATTAGTGGGTTTTAGAAGTGATGGTAGGTTGTTACCTTTGGAGAGAGCCAGGCTAGTTTGCCCATTTCAAGTCTTTATGCTAAGCTAGGTTAGCTCTCTGTTAGCCGTAGCTTCATGTTTACCATATAGACACCAATTGTCCTATCTCACTCTCAGTAGAAAAAGTGAATATGCGTATATATCTCAAAATCTCTTACTTTGCCTTCAAAAGTTTAGAAAAGTCTTTATTTCCAGTTTCATTACTGGCTTTAACTATTCTATTTAAAAAGTCAAATTCAGTTTCATTTCTCATGAATGGATAATGTGTTTATTTGTGTGGCTCCTTTGAGTTATTTATGTGTGACAGTTTTTGTTGAGAATCTCTCCACTGAAACACAACGAGCAGCTTCACAGGGTATTAAGGAAGTCAGTGAGGGCTTTGTGCCAAGTGTCCGGGTCGTCCAGGTAACAGGGGTGACCCGCTCCTTTCATCACCACCACGCTGTGATTGGCCAGGTTGCTCAGGTTGCTCAGTGACAGTTCTCCAAGCTGAGTGTCCTGGTCACCATAAACAATCAGAGATGGGACCTGGAGGAGAGACACAAAAACACACATGAGATCTTTCTGATGAATCATTTCCTGAGTCTTTTCTCTATTTAAAAAAAAAAATTAAGTTCAAGCCCGTAGCTAAAGGGTTTTTAGATGTCCTCTGTTTTACCTCAAGTTAAAAAAAAAAAAAAAAGCAAACGAGTCTTATAAAAAGATAAGAGGCAAGCTTTTTATTTGTCGGTAAAACAAATTTATGTGTCAATAAGAATAAAAGTAAGCACACACTAGTCAGGCAGACCTTAATATTAGCTTTCATCAGCTGCGGAAGAAGTATTCAGATCTTAAATAACCAATATAAATATAATCCATTACAAGGTAAAAAAGTCCTTCATCAAAGGGGCACGCCAAAGATTTAGTTTTGCATTTACATAAAGTTGGGGGACTTGTGAGAGACAGACTAAAAAAAGCACTAGGAGAAGTGTTTGTTGGATGGTCAAACAGTTTAGAAAACTACCCGCCCTACACACCTTTCCGACATCGGATAAGGAGGGGCTGTAACTTTCCCAAACCGCACAATCCGACATTCACACCACTTCACACCATGTTCTGTAAGTTGTGCGTTGGTGAGAAAATAGTTGGGGTTCAGATTTATCTCTCTTTCTTCATTATTGACACAACTATTTCTGTTGCTTTTCATGTGAACAACTGATTGCAACACTTTGACTGTGTGTATCCTTATCCCCATATTTAAACTATTATTATCGCTCTCCTCTCTAGGGCCACCTGCTTTTCATCCCAAACTCGAGTGTGGCCGTTTGAAAGAGTTTGAAACAAAACAACACACACACACACACACACACACAGACACAAGACAAGGGACCAAACACACGTGCAGGTTGAGGTCTTCTGATGAAGGTGGTCATCACATTCAAGGAGTCAAGCTCCAGAGATGCTTGAACTCCAATTTCCATGATCACAAGTGTATTCTAGTATATGCAGAAAAATAACCCATGAGGGCTATTCTATTATGTGTTTTAAAACTGCATTTTAATGAGTGATGCCTTAAAATATGAGTTAAATTGTATTATGTCAAGATGGAGAAGATTTGAACTACTAATATTTTTTAAACATATACACATTTTTTCACATAAAATCTCAACCTATACTGTAACTATTTAGTTATTTTTATATCAACATCTCACTTTAATATCATGTCACTGATTTTCTGCTTTGATATTTTTCCCAAATCGCTGAACATCAAGCAGCAATGAAGTTCTCATTTACTCAGACATGTTCGCTTGTTTTTGGAGGGGAACGACTTTTGGGCAACAAACACGTCTCCTTCATGGATAATGCCCTTTCACTTGGTTTGCCATCCAATAAATTGAATTTTGAAAGCGTTTGGAGCTGGATAAAAGCCAGTGTCTGTGAAAGTCACATGGTATCTGCTCCTCTCATACTTTCATGTAAAAGGGACAGCAGGTTGTGCTACAAAATGGGGGGGTTGACATTCATGGTTGATCAAGTTTTCCTTTAAAGAAGAAATGAAGAGCACATATACTGTAAAAAAAACTTTTAAAAAATAAAATAAGTTTTGCAGGAAAGTGTGGTGGAATTTCGCAAGACACCATTTTGTGCTAATATGAGATAAGGGGAAAACTTAAGTAACATAAGGTCACAGGTCAGGGGACAAGAATATCTATTCAGCCATACTTCAGCACTAAACCTGTCCTGTGTTAGTGTGAATGAATGTTTGTCTCTAGAGATTGAGGGAGTCTAGGCAGCTGCATGATAAGGGAATGTTGTGTTCCGGGGCCATCAGCGAAAAAACTGCTAGTGGGTGACACACACTGGACTTGCAAAACAACAAGATTTAAGTGAGCATCTGTGTTTGTGGCACTATCAATATCTTCCAAGCCAAACTTGACAGCTTCAGCAGGAGATAAATGCCTCATGGAAATACACAGATCCTCAGAATTGGGATGGCACTACATGACACCACATTGTGGTTTAACTGTTTAATCCTAAATCTGCTTAATCCTGAATCTCCTCGATCGAGATTTCATTAAATGCTTCTGTGCAAGTCATCAAAATCTCCCTAACTTTCTTTGTGTATCCAGAGTCAAGCTGCTCCTGTGTTTTTCGATAACAGAAAGGAAACTACAAAGAAATATCAAGTATAACATCACACACAGAAGGCACCTTTACACTCCGGTACTGCTCTGCTGTGAATTTGTCGGTGCAGATGGGAGCTACAGGGATGTAGGCCCGTATCAGAGCCTGGTGCTGTAGGAGGAAGGGGAGGGAGTACATCCCACTGAGGGACGGGCTGATCACCACCACCGGGTTCAGGCTCAGCTCCTCACACACCTCCTTCAGGAAATCCGCAGGGGCCGGTTCTCCGACCGCGGCCGGGGCCTCGGCTGACTTGGACCGGCCGAGCCCTGTGGAGAGAGAGAGAGAGAGAGAGAGCGCGGACTAAGGAAGACAACGATGAGGGCAGCAGATTTTAATATTTTCAGTTTAAAATTTTAAGTTTTCAAACTGTGAGACGTGGTGGGAGAGACATTAGGCATGAGGTAAAAGGGAACAGGTGCATGCTGGTGTTCTGCAAACAACAACAGGAAGTTGTTTTTGTAGTTTTGGCTACTGATTTGGCCTCCTCACCAACACTGTCAGCAGTTGGTGCTGCACCAGTGACTGGGACACAGCTCATGGAGTCAGTTAAAGAACCCATTTTGCAACAAAAATAGCCCACCATTTCAGATGACTTTTAGGACCATCAAACTCACCTGGCAGGTCAATGGCGACCGCACGGCAGCCTGCTTTGGCCAGAGTCTCCAGAGTGCCAATGTTGAGCCAGTTTTCTGATGAGAAGCGGATGCCGTGAAGGAGTAAAACTGATATTCTCACTTCCCCTACAGCAGGTTCACTCTGTCTGTAGAACAGTGGCGCTTTGCAGCTCTTCACCTGCACACTCCCCTCTGTCATCTTAACAGCTGACATCCTGAACAGAAAAACTGCAGAAAACAGTCATTTTACAATCACATTGTTACTGTAACACACTATTATTATGATATGGTAAAGTAAAAGTAGGCTTACATAAGTATTAGCATGAAAATACACCCAAAATACAAAAAGTAAAAGTAGCCTACTCATTTTGCAGAATGACCAGTTTTAAAATTGTGTATACTTTACCTGTATTATAACTCTGAATGCATTAATGTGTAAGCATTATTTTAATGTTGTAGCTATTAAAAGGTGTAGGTAATTACTTTATATACTGCTGGGTATCTTAATCTATAATATTACATAGTTATTTTTTTATGTTGATTATATTTTCTATTAATAAATTGAATCTGTAAAGCAGTTAGTCCCAGCTGTCCTATAAATGTAGCGTAGTAGTTATTACTTTTGTAATTTGTAATGTGCCTTTGTTTTTATTGTTTTTTAATCTGGACCTTGAGTCTGTAAATAAAGGAATATATTTGAAGTAGCACAAAATTGAATCACTCAAGTAAAGTAAAAGTACCTCAAAATTGTACTTCAGTAAATGTAGACTTCTTTGTTACTTTCCACCAGTGGCTGTACAAAATATAAAATGTGTCTTATTATAAGTGTTGACAAACGTACATTAATAAACACTTGAAAATGTCCTTATAGTATGTTATCTATATGAAATGCGTAATAAATGCTTAATAAGGGGACTTAAAGGAGACTTAAAGTAAACTTTTACCCTGTTTAATAAAAGGAAAGTAGCCTACACGACCATACAACTAAAGCTTTTATTGAAACCCATCAGGTGGCTGGGAACATCTACACACACTAGCCAAGTTAGTTTTAGTGCAACAACAACAGCCTACGCATTTAAATACTGGGCTATATTCGTGTCCAGTTCAGTGTTGAAAAAGAAGAGTAAACAGTCGGATCAAAGTCCAGATTAGATCATTTGATTCGTGCTCGTTCTCAGCACTTCATCACAAACACGATGAGAAAACAATCCCCCACTTCTTACCTGACACCCTGCAGCTTTGAGCGGATGATCCGCGCGTTAAAGGAATTAGGGCAGTTTGAGTCTGAACCAGCTACAGTTTCACTTTTTTTCCCCCGAATACAGGAAGAAAAAAAACTCTGTGGAAATTGTTCTACTGACGTCTAGCGTTTGTAATGAGAAATGCTTTTATTCTGACAGCAATTTAAAAAAACTATTTGTAGTTTTTCCCACCCACACAAATTGGTTTATTAGTTGGTTTATTCGTTTGGGACATTGTTGTCGGAATGCATATTTGACTATCATGAAAACGTGCATGAACAAAGACTGATCTTCATTAATGATTAATATGCAGTATTGATTGGCTGTGTTTTGGGATTTGGCCTCTGTTTGAGTAAAGGGCTCAGTGTCCGTGTGTGGGAGGTTGTGTTCAAGTCAGAACAGTGTTGTATGTTTTCTGCGTGGATTTCCAACACCCTATTGAAGTTTTGGGAAGATTGTTTTTTCAGTGTCAGGTCGAACTCACACGGATGTTTATCCCTCAGAAGGACTTCAGAGCAGAGATCTCAACTTGACTTCCATCCAGTGTTATAAAACTGTCTTTATCGTCCACAGGCCCCAAACAATGAAAGTATTGCTGCCCTTCATTCTCCTGACGGTCGGACTGGCCACTGGTAAGAACGTTTTATGATCGTTGTCTTTAATTACAATTGACTCACATTTATTTAATTGTCTGTGTTGTTCTGAGGAGTTAAACTGTTTTTGGCAAATGTATTTTTGGATTAGATTAAGAGTAAATGCCTGTTTAATAACTGTCTCTGTATGCTGGTTTAAATGGACAAAAATAAAAAAAATCCCCAAAACACAACCAGTTATTTTAAATTTAATATTTTTGTGACTACTAGGATTATTGTGTCTATTAACACTGCATGAATGTATCCTAGTAATAGTTGCAGTAATAGTAGTGTTCTGTTTAAAGCCTTTTCCGGTCTCTGGTCTCACAAACCAGTAGAGTCCTGCTCCAAAGGTTATATGTGTGCATGCTCCTGCCCACTTGTTGCAGTTGGTTGGTACTAGTGAGCAGCTGCACTCCAGTTCAAGCCTGGACTTAACAGATGGAATTACAGTCCTGCCAGTCAGCTGAGTTTTATTCTTCTGTTCTGCATAAACAGGCTACCGCAGTCCACTGAATGACTTCCAGCGCTCAGAGGGAAGAGAACTGGTTCCCACCTCCTGGAACTCAGCTCGAGTGTTGACGTTACCAGGCCTGAACCTGGAGGACTGTGCCACACGCTGCTCACAGTCTCTGGACTGCAGGTATCCAACCTTTACTCTAATGCAGCAGGTCGTAAGCATCTCAAGGCAACCTTTTTCTTCCAGCAAGGCCATAAGTAGTGCTTACAGTAGGAATCTTCCATGTTTTTTAAGCCAAGGACCCCTTAACTGGAAGAGATACGGATCAGGCACCCCCTACTACATATTGTTTAAAATATGTTGCACATAAAACTGGACCAACAATGGACCTTTTCCACAACAGACATTTTGACTTGTGGTAGTAGGAAAACCACAGCTGAAATTGATATCCCAGTAAGCCAATTCAATGAGTCAGCGTGCACAAAATACAAAGGGCCTCTGCGAAGTGGAATGCAGCCATCATTAATGGTTTTGAAGACACCTGTGCTTTTCCTACTATGACATGTCAACATGTCTGCCGTGAAAAAAGTCTAAAACATGTAGGGCGGCCTAAAGCCTTTAGAATACTAAGCTATTAAAATAATAATTGTTGGCATGATTTTATATATTTCATGTTTTAATGTTAAACATACATAGGGCAGAGTAAATCATTTGGGACGAAATGTATCAGTAGATGGCTAGCTTAGTGATTACCTTACCTATATGCCAGTAAGCCTATCATTATATTTGCTAATAATATGTTGGATTAATGTTAAGACATTTTAAATATTAAAACAACTTATTTTTTCTGCAATAATGTTGAAGAACTCTGGCTTACAGTAAAGTGAATTTAAGGACACTTCTTGTGATTTT
The DNA here is from genome assembly GCA_026937815.1 of Etheostoma perlongum. NCBI lineage: Eukaryota > Metazoa > Chordata > Actinopteri > Perciformes > Percidae > Etheostoma > Etheostoma perlongum. Next base: position 26,668,800 of record CM049374.1, on the reverse strand, counting down.
CTATATTTGTCTTATTGTCAGTGAGTTACTTGGAAAGACCAAAACCAACAATGAATGTAAAAACTTTATTATCATAAACGATAAATGGTTTATTTTGAGTCAATCCCACATACACTGTCTTGCTGCTGTAAATACTCAGTAAAGCACCAAACGTGCACTATTTCATCCTGTTTTAATAACATTTGCCTTTGCTCACTGCTTTTGTACAGCTGTTTCGCAGGGTGATTTTCCCCGTTATGGTGTTAATAAAAGTTTTTAAATCTTGAATCATTAGGAAATATTGAGCATTGTTTTAGGTGATTGGTGTTTTTTTCCCCAGCGTCTCCTTCCAGGCAGCGAGGCAATGGTTATGTTTAGGGTTAAGGATAGGTTTAGCTGCCTGGAAGGCGACATTGGAGGCAAAAAACACCATCTAGCTTTTTTTTTTTTGGGAGAAACTTTGGATTTGTAACCTTTAAAAAAAAAAAAAAAAATTAAAAAAACATCTTCCGTAGGAGCCAGTGGATTTGGGCTAAGTGGGTAGAGAAGTCTGAAAGTATTGAGATGGACGGTTTTGGTCTTTCTGTGACATTTGTTGACAATAAGTAAAATATAAGATAATGCAGCCTTTATCTCATAAGGGCTGTGGGTTTATTTAAACAAGTTATCAATGTACAGCTCAATGTCAGTTATAAATAAATGGTTGTAAGGCTTTCCTCCAGAAGGAATAGTCAAGGGAAAGAGTCCTTACTGAATATTTTAATGGTATCAATATATTAACTTACAGGATAATTTTGGTCTATTACATCCTAGGATAGTTTTGACCATTGACCATATATATTGGTAATGATAAAGTTGATCAGACAGTCAGACAAACAAACCTGATGTGCCATCATGTAGCAAGATCAGAGCCATTGATGTTATTATTGCTGACAAAAATGATGGCCAACACTGTGAAAATGAGATTAAGTTAACCAAATTTGGTAACCCCAGAGATATTGTTATGTCTGCATTCTACATGTGCTATTAATGATCTTAAAAGCACACCGATCAATTTCTCAACATAGTGATTTTTGATAAAAAACCCTTTCATCAGTAAACCTTATTGTACGTTTGTATCCGTCAGTGTACAAAGCTTTGACCTGAAAATATTCCTAAACACCAGAGCATTCAACTACGAGACCCGTCCGACTGTCTCCTGTAAACATCTGCCCTGGGTGGGTGACGGGAGCAATGCCGAGGTGAAGAGGAACGTCAACGGTGACCTTTATGAGAAGAAGGGTGAGACTCATTGTGTGATGTTACAGAGATCAATGTGATGGATACGTTCTGGAGTTGTTTGAATGGTTTGTTTTTATTATGAAGTCTATGTCAGAAAGTGCATCGTGGGTAAAGGCGAAGACTACCGAGGGAAAGTCTTCACCACAAGAAGCGGGCTCAACTGCCAACAGTGGTGGTCCAAGTTTCCTCACGATCACAGGTGAGACGGATTCATCAATTTAGTAACCAGGCACATTGGATTTAAAGTAACAGAACAATTATGAGGTAAAACAGATGATATTCAGGCAATTGAAGGTGCTAACATCCATACAGCATGAACGGTGAAGGACTCCAAGCCAACAAGCCAAAACAACACATGTTTTATGGCAAAACAATTCAATGTTTTCAACCTGACCTCAATCCAACTGTTGGCGTGTTTCACTAGATTAAAAAGGACGGAAAGCCACAAAAAAAGCTGGGAGCAAAGATGGCTGGAATACAGGCCTGGCAGAGAAAAAACTCACTGTCTGTTCATGTTAATGAGTTGTAGACAATATTTACAGCTCCTCAAATCAATATTTTTATATGAACAGCTGATTTAAATAACAGCATGTGATGTGAAAGTGGTCACTCATACAAACCCCTCAGTACCCCTCAGCTGTATGGAGTTTTTCAGCCTCCTTTAGTGCATTGTTTTGGTTTTATGGTTCATATACCTGACTCATCGACCTTGTTTCCAACACCAATTGGCAGCTGTTTTTCAGTAAATGTGAGTAGTGTGTGTGTTTTTTTTAAGCTTGTGGTCGAATTCTTCCGCTGCCAAGTGGCTAAAAAAAATTAAATTGAAAAGTTACAGCTTTAAGTTCATATTAATTTGTCTAATTACTTTCTGTCCTCTAAAACTGGGGGACTGTGTTTAAAATTGCCGATGCCGATGTACCCTTAAATTAAAGCTGCACTTTAACATGATACATATCCAATCCAGTGTACAGAGCTCATAAAAGAAATAAATGTGACACTAACCTAAAACATCTTGACTGTACTGCTTAATGACTGAAATAGCCCATCCCTCACTGTGAAACTCTTTGTTCGTCTCAGGTGGACTCCCACAGCTACCAACGGTCTGGAGTTGAACTACTGCAGGAATCCAGATGGGGATAGAATCGGTCCGTGGTGCTACACCACCGACCCTGAGCGCCGTTATGAAAGCTGCAACATCCCCCAGTGCAAAGATGGTAGATCCCATACATGTCCATACATCACCATGCCTTATAGAACGGCATGTGTTGGGACATGCTTTATTTATTGTTTCTGAAATATCTCAAGATTTTCTAGAAAGTTTTTTGGAACAAACTGTATAATAATAACTAATCATCAGGCAAATGGCTCTAAACAATTTTCTGAGAGAGTACACGTAGAAATTACTCGCTCTTTACTTTGAGTTTTTCAAGGAAAGATTTGGGGAAATAAATTTGTAGTTCCATAGTTGTGTACAGTTTATAAGCAGATGAATTTCCTTAAAGAACTCCAAGAACACCATTTGCCCCGTAATTGGTAGTTATTATCCAGGAACCTTCCTAAGAAATTATAATTTTATCAGCATCAGGAATTACTTGGACATTATGGGACGGTTGTGACCTGTAAAATAAAATGTTTCTGTGTAGGTGATGTTTTTTTCCACCATCACACTTCCGGCTGTGCAGCTGTGTTTATGGTTTTGTTGCAGAGGTGTGTATCACATGCAATGGAGAGGACTACAGGGGGCAGGTTGACCACACTGTGAGTGGAAAAGAGTGTCAGAGATGGGACCAGCAGTATCCTCACCAACACATCTACCAGCCGGAGAAGTACCTGAATATTCACCACTATACATTTTCATGTTGTGTGCCTATAATTAATTAATCAGTCATGTAAACTGGTGTGTTTCAAACTGTTTAATTCTTATGTTTGCCATTGTGGACATAACAAATATTTATTAATTCTTGTAGGTATCCTGATAAGAGTTTAGATGACAACTACTGCCGTAATCCTGACGCCTCCCCGGTGCCCTGGTGTTACACCACAGACACTGAGGTGGAGAGGGAGAACTGTGACATCAGCAAGTGCAGTAAGTTGATGCTTTTTAGTAGTAACACAATTAGAAATACTCCCGATAAGACTGAAGATGGATGATTAGTTAGTTAGATTGAAAGATTTCTTTTTTCTGTATTTGTTTTTTAATCAAATATGCCCATCTTCTGAAGATTTGTTGCTTTTCTTCATCTTATATGATAGTGAACTGAATATATCCGGGTTTTTAAATAGAAGTTGGACAAAACAAGAAATGTGCATGTTAATCCCTGGGGAATTATATCAATTGTACACTATTTTTGTAATCATTAGTTGAGAAAGTAGTTGGAAGATGAATAGATGATGAAAATAATCATTAGTTGCAGCCTTAAATAGTACTGTTTTGTATCCGTGCTTTCATAAGACCTTTTAGCTTGTTTCTGCTTTTTTGATTTTGCCATTAGTTCCCTCGGGCACAATCAAGGAGACATGAGCTACATTGAGTTAATTCCTGCGGCGTTAGGAGACACGGTGGAATTAGAGAGTCTCATTAAGTTGCTGTAATTAAATTTAGAAAAATCACTTTTTTGGTGCAAATTACTTCCTTAAGTGTGAGACATTTCACAATTGCCTCAATGATTTTCTTTGATTTAAAAGTAAAGGCACCTAAAGTTTGCAAATGTTTGTCATGGAGTCTCACAGGGTTTCAGGTTAATTAAAGGTTAATTACAATTAGAATGTTATTATGTTATTTGTCTTTATACGGCTTGTTTATATTTTCACTTAGTTTCTGTGAGGTTTTTCTGTGATAGCTTTCATTAGGGTTAGTGGGAGTGGTAGTAGTACTATTATTTTACAGGTGTTATATACTTTTTCAACGTGGTTTGTTTAATATAGAACTATACATTAAAAATGAATACTTTTTAGGCTTATTTTTCCATCTGATACTGACTCTTGTGTTAAATATAATAAAGGGCACACTTTTAGCTTCAGTAGGTAATTAAATAAATAAAGCCAAACAGGGTATCAGTGTTTTCTCCAGAATTTCGACACCAACTGTGCAAGAGGACACTGGCAACGTTGGCATTTCTGCTGAGGACAGAGATCACTGGGGCTGACAATCTATAAGATAGCACCATCTTGTGGGTGCAGGCAGTGTTGAGTCAACAAACTAAACTGATCTGGGGCGAATTCTAGCTCACCCCATAAGAGTGGCGCCCCATGTGGGCTGAGTCCTTTGCAGCGACCCGGGTTGAGTCCGACGTGCGGCATCCGCCATCTTTCTTCCACCATTCCTGTCTATCCACTGTCACCATGACATAAAGGGAACAGCCCCCCAAAAAATAATCCCAAAAAAGTCAATTCTCAACTTCATTATTAACAAAAAGATAGAAAACAAACCATCACATAGTTTTATTTTTATTTTGGTGTTTTTATAAGAAGAGAAAGAAGTTAGCCTCTTCTTTTATCCAGTGTATTTATTCAGTTTTTGTATCTGCAACCAACAATTGGGGTAGATGCCACTTAAAATCTCACAATTCATTCCTGGTTTTAAAAATAGAGCTGAAAAAATAAATCAAACACCCGACTTAATCTTCTCAATGTCACGAAAAAAAGGAGATACATTTTTTTGTAAATATATTTTATTGATTTTCAAAGTTTTTCTTATACAAGATTAAAAACAAATTACAAAACCTTTATATTTGACTTTAATTTACCTACTCATTCTCCAGCTACCAAGAAGCACTATTCATCACATATGTTGACAACTTTAAAGGTTTTATGTGGTTTGATGTTATAAGAAAGAGTGCTCAGACCGGGTCTGGGTCAAACTGGGTTTCAAACATCTCACTTAAAGCTTTAGGAGTACTTCTTCAGAAGGTGAAGCGATTTGGACACAGCCAGATCATGCTCATTAAGTCTGCTGGCTGAGCTCTATACATTAAGGGCATAACGGCTCATTTTTTGGATGAATATGTGCCAATCTAGCATTATTAAAATTAATTGTGTTTCACTTTCAGTTCTTTAAGCCATGTTTAGCAGACATGGGCATAAGGCCTTAGAGTCCCATTGGTCGTCTGTTAAAACTACTCCAAAAGTCCCAGGCTATTTTTAATTTTTGTTTTTAGTAAATTGATGTTAATGTTCATATTAATGACCTCATAATGAGCTCATCTGAATTACATTTAAGAATATGGTTTGACATGTGACTTTATTTGCATGCAATTGGTTTGTCTTCTAACCAGTGGATTAACTTCTGAATGTTGCCCCATAATGAAAAAGGAAAATAGACAAAGCCAGACCTTCTGGGCACTTTCTTTGGAGATCTGATCCAAATAGATTTATCCCCCATCATGAAATAGATAATACTTCAAGACAAGTGTAAATTAACTAACCTCATCCCTGTATAGTCCACCTCTAACACCGATTTGTTTCTTCTTCATCTTGCTCTTATCCTCCAGCTGAGGTGCGTGTCGAGAAGCGCCAGCGCTCCAGCCAACAACAGACCAACTGTTTCCGTGGCCGCGGAGAGGATTACCGCGGTAAAGTCAACGAGACAACATCAGGTATCCCTTGTCAGCGGTGGGATGCCCAACACCCTCATGAGCATCCCTTCTACCCAAACACATACGAGTGCAAGTAAGTACATATACAACATACAGCATGATGCCAGAGAGAAGAGTGAGTGAGACGTTGACTGTGTTCACTCATGGTGCTCATTAGTTTGAAAGTGCTCTATTTGCTTCAAACATGAATATTAATATCAAGATGTCACTGCAGTGAAATTTCTTGCGATCTTATATCTGTGCAGACAGTTGACAGTAGATGATAAATGGTCAGCAACTCCAGAGTTAGAAACGAGTCGCAATCTCAGTGGCAAAATGGATGTGAAATGAATATTGAGCATATTTGTAATATCAGTATGGTAATCATTCATCATGCCTAAATCGATTACAGGCGTTTGAATCATCCACTGATAGTAGAAGTTACAAGTGTTGGATGTAGTGGATTAGTATGTTATTTTGGTAAAATCTTCTATCTCTGAAATTAAACATTAAACAGGCTAAGTAGGTACAGTACAGTATGTTTGTGTAAAAGGTGACTTAGTGATGAGAGTGGACATTATTATATTAATGCCTGTACATTTTTAAATAGAAAAACATTGATGTGTGGCCTTAGTACAATGAAGAATTAACTATGCATTTAATAACGGTGTTTTCTTTTTGGTTTTGTTTTTTAACAACAACCAGCTTGCTTGAAGATTGTACGAAATATCTTTGATAATCCCTTTTAAGAGCAAGACATTTTAAATCAGTACAATGGTTAATTGTTGCTAACAGGGGTCTGTATCTTGCAAAAAGTGATGTTCATAAATGCCTAATGGTCAGGTACCTGACTATTAACAGACGTTGATGATGATAACCAAATACCAGCAAGGGTATAAAACTTGAAGTCAGTCAAAATTCAAAGATACTGTATGGTAGTTTTTTTATCTAAATCTAAAATTTGGAACAAGTTACCAGACAAGGTAATCTGTTCTCAAGCCAGGCCCATCATGGAAAGGAGTTACTTGATCTTTTAGTGTTTTTATACTGTGTCACGCTTCAATTTTAGGCATTTTGTTTTAAATGCTGTTTATGGGTTGTTTTATTTTGTTTATTATGCATGTTTGTTTTTGAAGTGATCATGTGGAAATTGGTGTTGTGTGTATAATTACTTTTATGCCACAATATAACAAAAAACCAAAGCCATTCTACCTGACTGTGTGCTACATCTTGTCCAGGGGTTTGGAGGAGAACTACTGTCGTAACCCAGATGGCTCGGAGGCTCCCTGGTGCTTCACATCAGTGCCAGAGATGAGGACTGCTCTTTGCTTACAGATCAAACGCTGTGCGGACGACATAGAGGCTGAAGGTGTGACTTCTTGATTCAGATTTGAGCAAAATGATAAATTCAGTTTTGGTTTACTGTAATGGATAAAGATAATTTTGTAAAGGCCCTAAGACATGATGACATGCAGGGCTGCAACCATGATTATAGAAACACTGAGGTCATGAATCCAAGTTTTCTTCCAGTGCAACCCGTAAAAACTCCTGATCAGGGGTGTCGGACTAGGGGTGGAAACGGGACTGAGTACCTAGGGCCCTAATGTGTGGAGGGGTCTAAAAGCTGCTAAAATGAATAGCTGTGAATGCAGGGAGGGGCCCATAGAGAATGCCTTTCTACAGGGCCCAGAATGTTGTGCTACGCCCCTGCCCCTGATAATAGTCTCTACAGTATCTCTGTTTCTTTATTCAGTGAACTGTACATGTATGTTATTACAGAAACACATTAATGCCCCTCTTCGTAACTTACAAATTAAGTTTTTGTCAGCAATAAAATGCACCTTTGGTCAATTCAATACACTAAATGGTTTCACTGCTACAGCATTAGTTGATCTGGTATGTTGGATGGCTAATATACTCTATGATTTGCATTTACCAATATCACGTTGTTGTCAAAAGTTACATGGTCCCACTTCGAGATGTAAATACATTTTTGAAGAATGCAATTTTGATAAGGAAAGACAAAATCCTTTATTTATTTATTTGTTTGGCCTTAGAGCAGTAATGTATTAAGTCAAAAAAATACAACTGTATATAATCAGTGTACATAGTGCCCACCAAGTCTAAGTTGTTTAAGTGTGGAATGTAAAACCCCCAAATTCCCCCTAAAATAGTATATTACCTTATTGTGTGCAACGGTAGCTATGGCCCAGCACAGGAACAGGCAGTTTCACTGTTGTATCCAAATTTTACAACTTGTTTTAACACTTTCACTGTTATGATTCATTAAGGTAACTGTCATAATAACTATTTGTATTTTTTCTTCAGATTGCTACCAAGAAAATGGAAAGAACTACAGAGGCATGGTCCGCAAAACTCGTAAGGGGATCACCTGCCAGAAATGGAACGTCAACACACCTCACCAGACCAAGTACGATGATCATTTAAGTGTTACAAAGACCAATGAATTTTTATTATCCAAAAGAATCATTTGTGGACATGCTTGTGGCCTTTATATTGATGCAATGTCCAAAATCCCCAAAAAATCCAAAATCTTTTTTAAAGATTACACTGCAAATTATTTGGTTCTTACCAAGATAAAAAAAACTTAGATGTAGAAGTGTTAGATAATTTATCTTTTTTAAAGAGTGAATTTCTTATTTTAAGTGTTCAACTTTACACTATAATCTTAAATCAAGCAAGCTTGTCCAGTGAAATTATCTTGCTGCATGGACAGATAATTTCACTTGTTTTGAGGACCCTTTCCCTCAGATTTAGTGTTTTTATCTTGTTTTTTGACACCTCTTTTTTGCAGTGTATTTTTTGGGCATTTTAGGCCATTAACGACAGGACAGCTGACGAAGTGAAAGGGGAGAGAGAGGGGAAATGACATGCAGCAAAGGGTTGCAGGTTGGAGTCAAACCCGGGCCAGCTGCTTTGAGGAGTAAACCTCAATATATGGGCGCCCGCTCTACCAACTGAGCTACCCGGGCCCCCACTGCATTATAATTCTATGCAGGTGTTGAGTATGTTGTGTATTCAAACAAGAAAAGCGACTATATTAAGTATACTCAAAACAGTCAGTATGCAGACAAAAAAGACAATGTTTTCCCACAATGCAATGCATGGAAATAATGCTTCTCACAGATGGAACATTTTAAACTAATTGTTGATGGTGGTGAAACAGCTCCAAGAACACTCCACAAAACAAAAATAACGGTTACATTTAATGTAAAACATCTGTTTCAAATCAGCTATACGTAATAAGGTAAATATGTTAATTTCTTTCTACATAAATACTTCTATAAAATTAAGTATATATTACATAATGTATAAAGTTAGTATGTAGTAGTACTTTTCACTATGATTTTCAGGAGTAACCCAAGGACCCATCCTGAGGCCAATCTGACAGAGAACTACTGTCGTAACCCAGATGGGGACCAGCACGGACCCTGGTGCTACACCACCGACCCCAAAACTGAGTTTGACTACTGTGCAATCAAACACTGTGGTACATAGACATTATACCTTATTTTCCCAAGGGGACATTTTTTTCCACAGCACTGTACACATCAAATAACAGTACACACATACAAAGTAACAACTTTTAATGACATGCAACAGTACACACTCAGGCCAATTCAGTGAGGCGGCTCGGCAATAATTATTCTGTTGGTTATGTGTGAGTGTGTGTGAATTGGTAATTCATCCGGAGTATCTGATTTCTGACTCTAACAATTCATCTGTTTCTTGTTGTTTCAAACAGCTGGAGAGAAAGTGTCAATGACTGAACCAGTAGGTTAGTTTCTGAATGAATATAGAGCAACATTTTGAATTTGACAAGCTTTCTCATGCTTTTTTTTCACAATAATGTGACACCTTTTTGTGAACGCAGAGAAAGTGGAGTTCAGTGAGTGCGGGAAGAGAGAGGACCGCTTCCAGAATCCGAGGTTGCGTATCGTGAATGGGATTCCTGGGAACTCGCCGTGGACAGTAAGCCTCAGAGACAGGTGAGACTGAGAGCGGACACTGTTGGAGCTGGCAATGAACAGCTGGAAAATACACTCTGCTGTGCTGAGTGTAACCTCTGACCTCTTGTGTGCAGGAGAGGCAACCATTTCTGTGGAGGATCCTTGGTTAACTCCAGATGGGTGATCAGCACCAAGCAGTGTTTCTCATCCTGGTAAAGTTTTAAAAAAAAAGTTTTAGTAGAATTGTCATTGTGAACATATTAGCATTTAACACAAAGCACTGCTTTATCTAAGTACTTCCTCACAGAGCTTTTAGACTCTTAGTCTTATATAAAATGTCTCTTGCAAGTCTTTTATGGAAGAGCGGTATTAAATTGCTTGGCTTAGGGATATATCTGGATAACATATAAACTAAAAAGAGTTATACTTTGCTTATCTGCATGTGTGAACAGCTACGTTGATCTGCCTGGGTACTCGGCCAAGATGGGAACACTATTTCGTGATCCACAAGAAGAAGAGCCTGGTGTGCAAACCATCCCTCTGACCAAGATCGTCTGCGGACCCTCAGAGTCTCAGCTGGTCATGCTACAACTGGAATAGTGTGTACTGTCAAGTGCCCACAGCAGGGGCGCACACGCACACACACAAACACACACACACATTCCAATAATTTCCCTCTGCCTATCTCTTCTTTCTGTAGCCCGGCCCAGTTTAATGAGCGTATCTCTCAAATCTGCCTCCCTCCTGAGCGCTACATTGTAGCTGAGGGGACGACTTGTGAGATCGCAGGATGGGGTGAGACGAAAGGCAAGTATAATCCTTTGGAAATGATAAGTTGACACTGAATTGACTACCTGCTGTGCTTCATTCCACTACTACATGCTTCCATTGCAGTAATTGATAATAGATGACTTCCTTAGAACAAGCATCTTGTTTCTGCCCTTGAAGTAATGTTGCATCTAAATAAGAGAGCTTTTCAGACTGTTGAGCAACAGATGGCGTTGCTATTTCCAGAACCATTCAACATCTGTCCACCTTCCTTTTTTCTTTTCTACATCTCTCTAAACACACTAGCTACTAACTCATTCCTTCTTCTCGCTATTTTTGAAGGGACTGGAGATGAGACTGTCCTCAATGTGGCCCACATACCAGTTCTTAGTAACAAGGAATGCAACAAATACTTCAGAGGTCGTGTTCGTGAGAATGAGATGTGCACAAGCTCTTTCCAGGGCGGGGTGGGCGCCTGTGAGGTAGGTGTCCATGTAATTTTCACAGTATTAAAGTGTTATTGTCCAAGTTGAGTATAATGTGTTTTCACTCTGGAGCTGCAGCAGAGTTTCTTCATTCACTATTTTCTTTTGTTAAATTTTCTTTGTATTTTTATTGTTGATTGTTTTCAGTTGAGATGCGCTGTGGTTAATATAGTATACAGCGAGGTCCCCATAACAAAACTGGCAATTGTCTTGGACATTTACTGTACGCAGTGGCATTAAATATAGTTTGACATTTTGGTAAATACACTCATTTTCTTGTTGAGAATTAGATGAAAAGAGTTATACCACTCTGATGCTTGTATGCTAAATATGAAGATAGAACCTGTAGCCAGTTAGCTTACCTTATCACTGCTAGTTTGGCTCTGTACAAAAAACGAAATCCTCCTACCAGCACCTCTAAAGCTCAGCTCCTTTGTGTAATTCATACAAAAACTGAACTGTAAAAACAATTTGTGATTTTAAAGGGGGCTTTGTGCCTGTGAACCTTCGAGATTTAAGTGCATTTTCTTTTTACCTTATCGGGCTTTACTGTTTTCCCTGTTTCCAGTTTGAATGCTAAGCTAAGCTAACTGGCTGCTGGATGTAGCTTTAAAGCTATCAATCTTCTTATATAATTCTCTGCAATAAAGCAAATAAGCATATTCCCCAAAATGTCAAACAACTCCTTTTAAGGAGCAAAAATAACACCATTAAGCACTGAGAATTAACACTTCAAATACTGATGGAGAAGAAAATCTTTTGATGATGAAAATCACTTGAAGTAAAGAGCATACAGCTATTTATGTTCCTATAAATCAAACACATTTACTATTTAGATAATGGAGGTGGAGTGGAGAAGATGTGACTGCAAGATGTTTCCAACCTCAGCAGTGACAGTCAGTCATAACAGAGACAAATAATGACTCCAGAGTGTTGTTCCTGTGTGTCTGCAGAGAGACTACGGCGGCCCTCTGGCGTGTCAGAACAGGGATTGCTGGGTACTCGAGGGTGTGATTATCCCCATGAGGCGCTGCGGACACCCGGGGCAGCCCAACATCTTCATCCGTGTCTCCGTCTACGTGGACTGGATTAAGAAGGTCATGGAGATGGCTTAGAGACAGAGACTGCCGTCCAACAGGGACTGATCAAAACCACTGTCAAAGACCTCAAGACCATTTATTCACTTACCATATACGTTTCTTTCTTCTCATATATCTTTTACATTAAAACATTTTAAATAATACGGTAACATGTATAATCAGAAGTTACTATATCATTTAGACTCATACATGGAGAAAATGCAAAGACAGCACAGTAATTTGTTACAGTATATCTGAAATTAATTTCTATGTGCATTTATATTTAGTGAATTCTTGCAGCCAGAGTAATTAACTTAAAGTGCACCAGTGGGGGTATTTAAACAGTAAGCAGAAAACATTTACATTCCCAAAACATAATCACGTACACTCAGATGCAAAACAGTGTAGAGCAGATTTATCATAAAAATGTAAGTATTATAAAAAGTAAGTAAAATTCTACAAATTCTACCCCTCCTTCTTCTTCATGTTTGAAGACATATTTTACAGTATTACAACTGTGTTTTACTATATTTTCATTCATCATATAGCAGCCTTCGCTTATGGGGACCACAGAAGGAGTCATAATTTTTTGCAAATACATTACTGTAATAAACACTGCTTAGACTCACACTTGCACAGCTACTTTATAGTGAATTATCGACCATTTATTAAATGTGTATATACTGCTTATAAATGCTACATGTGGGGACTTAAAGTATAGTGTTGTCAATCTTTGTTATTTATTCACCCAAAAAGGATGCAGGGGCTATGAGTAAGTAACTCCCAATAAGGTGTGTGTGTGTGTGTGTGTGTATATGTGTGTGTGTTAAGTCTCTAACATCCCCTGGAAATGCACTCTTTACCACAAAACTGTACACCTCCCCTCCTCTCCCTGGCATTGAATGGAGTTCTGAAATACCTTCTTTGCCCCCAGCCTCTAAAGAAATCCCTCCTCTTCTCTGTCTTTTGATGCCTGCCCCCACCTCTAAAGACATGCCTTTGTGCCTTATGCAGAACTGTATGCGCGGCACATTCTTTCTATTTCTATAGGAGGATTTTTGTAACCCGGTCCTGATGAGCCCACGGAATTCAGCTTAAATAAACCTCAAGATCAGAGTCTGACTGAATCTCAGGCACACCAGCCTGCAGAGGGCCACTGAACTCACACATAGACACACACACACACACAAAATTTCTCTTATGCAAACCCTCCCCCCTTTCTCTCTGTCTTATTCCCCATTCTATCTGTTTTCTGTTGCTTATACATTTTCAAACCAACATTTTTTTTTCAGAAGATACTGACATTTTTTCTTTTGCAGAACTAATAGGACTGAAGTGTAAAAGATGTTCCCTTTAGCTAATGATGGCAATTATCCTCCTGCTGCACACAGCGTTTGGAAATGGCAGGTTGACAGTTATGATTTCAACGTCATTCTGCTCACTTTCATTTAGTAAAATTTACAGTGGATGACTAATCTAATTCATATGACTATGGGTTTTCACCAACTGTTAAAGCTTAAAGCTTCTGGGAAACCCAAATAAATTTGTAATAAATGCTGCCACAGAAATATGCAAATAGTTTCTTTGTAATTATGTTTTATGCATCTTATGGTAATGGCCTGTGTGTAGGCTGAATGAGAGAAAACATTTTTTTATCTTTGAATTCAACATTTGATTATGATTTTTATCACATTGTAATGTAATGTAGTTCATGTTTCACAGGATATTTATTACGTGAATTTCTGAATTACATCATGGAATTTACACTAAAACTCGTTCAAAAGGATCTTTGTGCTTTATCTTTGTAACTTAAAGCTTTATATTTTGGTCCCATGCCAACACGCTCACCTGACATGACTCCATGATTAGCCGTCCCTGGAATGTGTATTCACTGTGGTTCAGACATTTCTGTCTGTATTCATCAGTTTGTGCAAATTTATAATGTTACCTCTTGAAAATCCCAAAGACAAGAAAAAAAAGAGTTTAAACCTACACCCAAATATGCAACAAAACGGGACAATTTAATTCCAAAAATACTACATCTACTCTAGGAGGATGTGATTTTCAATTTTTTTATTTCACTATTTAAAGAGAATAGCTGACTGAAAGGAAAAAGAATATAAGAATAAAAGATTAGAGATGGTGTCTAATAAACACTTTTCACATCTTCTACATAAGAAAATTGAACGTGAAATTTGTCCTTTTGCTCACATATCTGTCACATCTGTTTTTTTGCTACTCACACTAATGTGTTTGCATGCAGCGCATGATTAAATGAACAAAACTGGTGTACAGTCCCCCCCCCCCCGCCCCCCAACAAATGCACATCAGATGGCTGCTCAGGCAGACTTTGTTCTCAGAAACTCTATTTGATATTACTGTCCTTATTTATGACAGAACAATATATCTAACACTGTAGGTGGGGACCTAACAGAGAGAGAGAGAGAGAGTGAAACCTCTGCTCGAAACAGTCTAGACAGTCTGCTCTCACCAGAATTTCTACTGAACCTTTTTCTTCCCGTCTGTGGGGAACTTCCCAGCCCCCGGACTCCACTTTGGGAACCCCGGAACCATACTCTACCCTCCTGTCTGATGCCCGTCTCCCTCTCTTTCCTTCTCTCAAGTGGGTGGTCCGGTGAACTTTTCGGGGCGGGGTCCTCTGTTTCAACCCCCCTTACCCCCTTTCCCTCTTGAAACATGCTTTAATAGAGAAAGTATGCAATGCATACTGCTCAGCTACAACCCCCAATTATACTGCAACTGGGGTATTCGTGACTGGACGTCTGGGGGGATCACACACACATTTCCGATTAGAGGAGGAGAGAGAGGGAATGTGTGTGTGTGTGTGTGAGAGAGAGAGAGCGAGAGAGAGTGAGAGAGAGAGAGAGAGAGAGAGAGAGAGAGTTTACCATCTCAATCCAACCAATGAGACGGTCGATACACTAGGATTTTTATAGTTGTGCAGGAGCACAAAGTGAGCTGATTGTGTGAACTTCCAGGTAAAACTGCAAACCGTCTCAAGGTAAGTTCAACTCTCTCGGATCTCATTGTTGCATTTGGCGCTGCCTGCATGAACAGGAGCACTCAGCCTGAACATGGAGCCTATAGCCTGAATGTATGTAGCCTACGTGTGGGTGTTTGTGTGTTCATAGCTGGTTTGATAGGAGAGCTTTTGCACCTGTGTTCTTTTGTCCTTCTTGGTTAGGTTTTTGCAGCTCTTCGGGTTTGTCCACTTCGGCGGACCTGTTATCACTGCGAAACCCAACACATTAAAGATCGATTGCGCAAGTGATGGGAGAAGGGGGATGTTGTGTAGTGAGAGCAGACTAAAAAAACTGACGGCCTCGACTGTATGGCGTTTTACATGTGCCAGTTAGTCAACCCAAAGTCGGGAAAGTTTGAACTCACGGGCTCGCTGCACGAGCGATTTACGCACCTTCTCTAAAGGCTGTAAAAGAATGTGTTTTTATGGTTGCAATTGCCACCCGTATGCAAAAGGTACATTCAGTCCCAGTAGCCTACTTGACTGGCAAACACAGAAGCGGACGGTCTGCCGCTGCAGAAGAAGTGCAGGACGCTTGTTGTGTTGCTCGGGAAATCAGTTTAATAGCGACGAAACGACGTAGTGCGTCTCGTTTGGCTTTAAATCTTTTCAACGAGGACGTAGATTTCTCAAATGACACCGACTTCCTGCTTCAGTGCGACCGTTTTGATAGGCTGTGCTGGCAATTAGTGTTTGGCACATTCTTTACAGAGCTAGACCTTATGGTAAACGACCACCCTGGGACATTACATTACCAACAGCCAGGTTAAAGTTGACATTTGTGGTTTACTCTCTTAATAAAAAGTAGCCTAAATATTATATTTGTCTACTTTTTCGGAAGTTACCGGAAATATGATGTCATAAAGGCATAATAGTGTTTGTACTTAACATGGTTGCTTTTAATCCGACCACGATTTGTTAATTGATTAATCGTTTTAGTCGTTTCCAAGCACAAAATGCCAACTGTTGCCTATCTCCGATTCTCAAATGAAAGGATTTGCTGCCTTTTTGTCTTATGTGATAGGTACCTGAATATAGGGAGACCAGGGACAGTTGTAACACACATTTTTAGCAATAGGCCTACATCAAGAACCATTTACACTGGAATAACCAATTTTTTACATTATAAACTTCAATCTGCCAACTGTTGAAGCAATGTATTTAAGTAGATTTATGAAATATGTACAGGTTGTAGGTACAGTTGTAAAACATGTCATGGACAGTTGTAACATGTCTAAAATATACATAATGAATCAATCATATACTCAAAATGGGACATATTATTTATATGTCATGTTATTGTGACTATTCATTTCCTGTTTTTAAGTAATGATTACCTTTTTTTCATACTACATGACAAAAAAATAGGCGAAGCTGTCAAATTATAATGCAAGAAAATTATTTAATGGTAGAACACCTGAGAAAAGTTTAAACATGAACTTAAACATTCTTAACAACAGAGATTGTATTTTAATTTGCACATTAAAGGGAAACTGCAGTTTTTGGTGATACTGGGATGGTTGTAATGCAACGAGAGCGTTACAACCGTCCCAGTATCACCAACCATGTTTCATCTCATGTGAGCTGTCTTGACTGCTAGTTTTACACTTATTAGCCATTTCTATTTTTAGCTTACAAAACAGTGATTCTAATAATACTTATAATGTGTAGACATTTGATCTTATAACAGCATCCAAAAAAGTACATCAGAAAGTAAAGTATTTTCTTTTTTACCTCAAAAACCTACTTTTTGTAGAGGAAGGTTTAAATGTGGCTCCCTTTTTAGCAAGAATGTAGGGAAACTAACTGAGCATGAGCACAGTGAGTGTCACCCCTCTAGGTTGTTTCTGATTGGAGGAATTCAAGGTGTAGCAAGGTGTTGAACTGTCCCTGGTCTCCTACTGTGCACTATTTGGGGCACTATTTTTTGACATTCTGTTGATAAACAAATAATCATTAAATGAAGTATTTCCATGATTAAGACATTTTCTTGTCAAATCAATTATTTAAATGGTCTGTAAAATGTCAGAAAATTGTGACAAATGTCCATCTAAATTTTATAAAGCCCAAGAGGATGTCTTTTTGTGACATACAGTCCAAAACCTTACGTTTTTCAGTTTACTAGAAGTCAAACAAAGCAACAAATCATCAAAACTGAGAATCCACAGAAAGTTTTTTGATTGAAAATGTCTGAAATCGTGAATGAATTATCAAAGTAGTTGCGACTAATTGACTAAACATTGCAGCTCTAAAGTTCACTGTCAATAGTGTTTTATGTTGTCGTGATTCTTTCCATTAAGATTTTGCATTTAGTAGTTCTATTTGTGTCTCATTTGCACATGTTTTATAGTAAAAGTTGTCACAACATGCACAACCCCATTGAGAAATACCTCACAGAGGGCAGATGGAAAGGCAGCGTACAGTAGAGCGAATGCAGATTTTGGATGGTAGATTGAGTTGTGAATATCTGTGCTACTTTTAGTCGCTGGACACCACTCTCATGTTTCCCTGCGTCTGCCAGACCCCTGTTTGTGTTCCAATGAACCTGGTGCCAAGGCTTATGCATAAGCAGTTCCCACGCTCGCTCTTGGAAAAGAATCCTGTGTGATTCTGAATGATCCTGTCAGTGATATTAAGCACTGATTGAAAGTCACTATAAAAATAAAGTGGATTTAAAGTGGTATAATAAAGCTAATTATTCCAGAGTCTTCAAAGATGATTCCTGTAATCAAAAGTAGCACTTTTTTTCTTCATGTTTCTTAGCTCACATCTCCAGCTCATGATACTCAGGTCTTCTCCTCTTTAAGCCCTCGGGGCTGCTCCTCCAGGCTTTGATGCCCTCACTCTTTGAAGCAGGTGGACAGACGCAGGCATGAGTAACAGTGGGACCAAAGAGCCGTCTCCCCAGTCGAGCACTGTCCAGTCACCTCCTGAGCCTCAGCGGAGAGGCAGGGGTCGGCCCCGGAAACAGCAGCAGGTAGGACTTCCGACTTCACAGACCAGTTTTATCATTGCCTTTTGTGTTGTCCGTCTGTTTTGGACATATGAAGAATAAACTATCACATCTTCTTAGCCAACTTCATTCAAACTTATTACCACTAGTTTTACACTTATTTTTGGATTTAAGGGTCAATGAACCTAATTCATATTAATTTTTTTACTTAATATTTTTGTTAAAAAATCCACAAAGTATGAATCATTTTGACAAATAGTTAGGATCAGAGAAATGTATGCTGATTGATAATCACAGCTTGTTTTTTGTATGAAACCATCCATGTTATTTTTGGGCAATTTTGGCTAAAAGAACCCCATATTTTTTATATAAAAACTTTGAAAACGGGTCAAATTTGACCCAAGGACAACAGGAGGGTTAAGTCTCATATAAAAGGTAATTCTGAAAGACAAAGCTAGTTAATGATGTGTCTGTTTTCTGGCTGTAGAAAACAACTCATTCAAAGAAATGTTTTTCACTGGTTAGTTATGGCTCCACATCTCTCTACAGGAGCCTGTTGGACCACCAACTCCAAAGCGACCGAGAGGACGACCGAAAGGCAGCAAGAACAAAGGCCCCAGAACTGCACTGAAGGTTGAAACTGATCAGAATTGTCACACCTTGTGTCTGCAGTATATCAGTCTATCATGTCTTTTTAATTCTCCATGTCCTCCTTGGCTACTAGCAACTGCGTGGAGGAAGGGTGGGGGCGTTGCGCGATCACGGATGGCTTGTATCATGTGGACACGCTGCTTGTTGTCATTACTTAGAATTCCTCATGGGGGAGAGAGAAACTACGCACTACAGCTACACAAGAACCTGATGGGACCTTTTAAAGGATACTTTTTCCGCCATTGTGCTTAAAGCGACAATGATCAAGCTCATTCTTACTAATTGGATCTCATTTCCAATCAATAAAAAGAAAGCATTTATAAATTCACTTATGTCCTAAACACTCACTGACAAATACACTTTTTGTGTATTTGTGTGATATTAAAAAGCTTACAGAGCGTTTAAAAGGGGTTTACTGGCATTTTGTGTGCCATTGTTTTTAACGATAGCTGTTCGAATTTACTGTACACTTGTGCAAACATGCACTCAGATATATCCGTATCAGCAATCTTCTATCTTGCATTGTTATTTTAAATTTTATTTTAATTTGTTAGTATACAAAAAATTAAGATACCCATTGTAGTTTTTCTAAATCTTGTATCAGGAGAAGAAGTTGTTGTACTGCCACTGTTTGTACATTTGTAACATGTAGTTTATGTATAACACAGTAACTTAACTAGTCTTTGTATACAAATGTGAAACCTTTTTTCACAGTCATTTTTTAACATTTATTTTGTTTTGTTGGAAGAGACATCGTTTTTTTTTAGCTTCATCACTATTTCTGGAGACAACTGAACTTGCGATGCCAATCACACAAATCAATTGCTTGTGTTTTGAAATTTTGGAAAATGGAACATATTTCAGAACAGCCAGATATAAAAGCAAATATGCCAAAAGTATGTTCACTTAGATGTTGATATTGTACTATCCGAGTTTTTAAAATAATTTTACTCTGGCACACAGTAAACACTGTTTACACTGTTATCTTATGAAATATACAGCTCTGCATTTACTGCACATGTTGACATTTCAGGGATGATTTGACTGAGAGGAAAGATATTTCTGTCCCTGTTCATCACTAAAGACTGTAGTTTTGTTTGTTCTGCTCACAAAGTCTTAGAAATTACAATAATCAAATGAAAACACATAAGCCCTTAATCTTAGTTAGTGATCAGTGCTGTATGACAGGACTGTTGAAATGGGAACCCTCCTTTAAACCATTAATTTGTTCTTTCTTAGAAAGTGGAGCCCGTTGGGGAGAAACGACCACGTGGGCGACCAAGGAAATGGGTATGGAGCAATTGTTGACAGTTAGAGACATGGTGTCCAAAGCCTCGGATGTCTGCTGGAGCTTTACAGTTCGACACACGGCAGCCTTTCTTTCATGTTTCTGTTTCCTCTCTTTCCACAGCCCCAGAAAGTTGTTCAAGTAGCTGAGAAGCAGCAGGTGAGGAAAACCAAATCTTTAAAAGGTTGTAGGGTGGTCGAGTTTTGTTCTGATGTAGCACTTTGAACCGCAGATTCCCTCAACAGAAAACTTATTGTGATTAAGTTGGTTGAAATGTCTTATAATGAGCAGCGGTTTGTTGCAGAATCTTTAAATCATTACAAAACATTAAATCCTTTTAGCTTATGAACATGTGCCCTCCTAATTAGTCATTACATCAAACTGAAGCTGAAGTCACTTTGAAAGTTTGTGAATGGAGCAATGCAACCTTCAGTTGATCAGAAATCTCAGTTTGTGTCACACATTTTTACCTTTTGACTAATATCAGTCACATTTATGATAAGGGGTGTGTAAAGGCAGAGCTGATCTCATTTAACTATTCATGAATATCTTATGCTTGTTAAGCACAGAGTTTATGTACATCAAAATTAAACTACATTCAAAAGCCCTTTGAACCCATTATAGTGGGGCTGCAGCCAACAAACCATGGCCTTCGGACCACACTATCCTTTGATAGTTACCAGTTTATTAGATATACCTAGCAAAGACTGATGCAGTTCATTATACCAAGAGGTGTTTTTAACAAGACAAGAAACATGAAAAGAGAGGGTGATGACATACAACAAATGTCCTCATTTTAGCTACCAGGTTGCTGTTTTACAATGTAATAATTTAAACTAGATGAAGTAAACTAGTAACTGAGTTTATGCTATTACATTCATATACGTTGTCCTACTCACCACTCACCCAAAATCATACTAGTCTAAACTATTCCAGGTGCCATGCTCTAGCTCTGGCCTCCACAACCACAGACCCCACACAGACTTAAGAAAAAGCTTCTTTCCTCTGTGCATCCTCCAGCTAATACATTGTCTACAGCAAATCCTTTGCACTGGCCTGCACATGGCATATATGCACATGCAATGTATGCACATTATTTTGTATGTATTTATATTTTGTATTAATATATTTTTTTTTGTAATCCAAATTTTTATTACACATTAGTCTATAGCACAATCTTAGTAGCAAGCCACATTCCATCTTAGTACATACACTTATTTGTGTTTGTAAGAAATATATCTTTGAATCTAGTACACCATGTGTTATAAGACAAATATAAAACTGCTAAAATTGCTGTTGCTTCAGGCACATTTGACGTGAATAGCAAACAACCAATGCACATGTTCCTTGCGGTTTACGTAAACTGACTTCATGAGGATAGGAGGAGTTCTTGGAAAAATGCACAATTGGCGGTGCTGAATTCCCCAGATACACCTCCAAACATCCTTTTGTGACATCCAGTTTTGGTGAAAGTACGCACAGTGTTTCTCAGAAACGTTGGTTCTTTTAGACACATAGTTCGTTTTTCAAACAAAAATCATTGCACAATAGTTGTCACCAAAGCGGGCAGTTTTCTTGATGCCCCTTGTCTGCCTTATCGCATCCTCTCCTCTGAGCAGTTTGCCAAGATGCTTCAAGAACTGAAACTGTTGAGGGGAAGAATGAGTCAATGTAGAGAGGGGAAACCTGATCTAACTGTTCTCTTCCTCTGTCTTCTTGGTTTCCTGATATAACCGTCGTCTTCATCACATTTCTGGGTCTGACAGCTGGACCTACTTCCCCGCACGCAATCGCTCAATGAAATTTTAACACTCATTCTTGTATTCTCATGCTCTTTCTTGTACTGATTCATTACCTTGTGCACAATGAGTCACTAGACTGAACGAGATATGACAATGACAGACAAAGTGACAGTGTTTTTTTGTCCCCCTTAATGTTCCAGGGCTCTCCAGAAGAGGCTGAAGAGGGTCCCTCACAGCTCGAGCCCTCAACATCTCAGGTTCCAGCGCAGGAGGAAGGGGAGTAGATAGGATGCCTCTCTACCTACCTCAAGGTTTAGCCTCAAACAAACAGGGGTACTGTCTGACTCCTATCGGTGACTGGGTTTCATAAACAAACACACACACACACACACACACACAATCATTGCAGTGGTTTCTTCTCACGACCGGATATTGTATCCTGGTTTTATTGGTTCACTGTAAGAGTTTGGTGAACAAACTCTGTTTTAACATTAAATAATTAAATCTTTGGACATGTTTTTTAAGGGAATAGTTCAACATTTTGGGAAATACGCTTATTCACTTTCCGGCCGGGAGTTGCATTAGAAGATTGATACCAACTCTCGTGTGTGTGAGGTAGAGCTATTGTCAGCAGCTAGTTAGCTTAGCTTAGCGCAAAACTAAAAACATGTGGAAATAGTTAGCCTGGCTCTGTCCAAAGGTAACAAAATCTACCTACCAGCAGCTCTAATGCGCTTCTCATTAATTAACACGTTGTTTGATCCATACTCAAAGTGGAAAAATGCCATTTTCTTTGTTTACAGAGGTCATGTGCTTTTGAGTTTTAAAGGTGCTGGTAGGTGGGTTTTGTTTGTTTCCAGTCTTTATGCTAAGCTAAGCATTCTTTGTTGTATCAATCTTGTCATCTAATTCCAGGCAAGAATGCAGAGAAGCATATTTACCAAAAAACTATTGCGTTAAGGATGCCTGGTTGATGGACAGGCTTGCGGGTTAAAATGAGAGGGGCGGGGGGGTGCTTTTTGAAACATGTTTTTAAAGTGTCATGAATCCTCACATGAAATGGGAGCAAGACAGTGACATTTTTAGCAATGTTACAATATAAACATGGTGCTCTGACTTGAAGATTCGTAGACTTGAAGAGTTTTCTTCCAAAATGAAATATCCAATTTTGGAGGGGAGAAATATATTATGTTCTTTGCTCAGAATAAAAAAAGCAAAGAATTACATTAGATCAATTGTCAATTTAAGCAAGAGTTCAGTTCAAAATAATAATCTCAATGTTTGTATTTTTTCCTTACAACCAGCAGCAAGGAAAAAAACACCCAAAGGTTTAAATGGATGTCTCATTTTTGGAAAGAAACCCTTCATATATACTTTAGTCAGCAACAGCGTTGACGTGTCATTTTACCACACTCAGGATTTTACTATTACAGTGCTTTTACACCATATTGAAACCTCAGGTACAAAGCTATTCAGGAACATGCTGTCAGTCTACTCAGTAATTATTGTGCTGTGTTTGTTGTGCATTTCTGATCTGTATTTGACATTACCAGTATGCCTTGACAAAAAGACCTCATTTAAACCTCAGTTGTCCTCAGCTTCTTAATCTCTCATACTACCTCAGTAACACAAAGGATCTCCAACTAAGTAACTCTCCACTCCCTCAGCAGCAACGCCCTAGACACACACACACACACACACACACGCACACACACACACACACACACACACACACACACACACACACACACACACACACACACACACATGCACACACACACACACACACACACACACACACACACACACACACACACACACACACACACACACACACACACACACACACACACACACACACACACACACACACACACACACACACACACACACACACACACACACACACATACACACACACACACACACACACACACACACACACACACACACACACACACACACACACGTTCATTTGCAGGTCTACAACACAGACAGGCAAAGGGTTTTCAAGCCTACACACAAACACAAAGAATTTGTACTATGGGTGTACAGATAAAAGCCGCAGTGTCATTTATTTTAAAAACAACTGTATTTGTTAAAAGCTGAAGTGAGACTTGGTTTATTCTCCTGGGAAATAAAATGCAGCCAATCTGATAAAATACTTTCTTTTAGGGTGTAGTTCCTTATGAATTTCTTATTCTTTTTTTTTTTTTTTTTTTGGGGGGGGGGGATGTTCGGTTACTCATTTCTCATTTTTACTACTTCATGTATTTTCTGACTTGTACACTGTAAATTGTATGTATGATACTCTTAATTTGTGTGATTTGAAAGGAAGGACAGCAAATGACCACACAGTGCTGAAATACATGTCCCTTATGGTAAACAACAAGACAACAGAACAACAGATACCTTATGAATGACAATGTCTGAATCAATTGTGAAAACATGGTTAATAGTAAACACTGCATCAGTAACCTTATCTTTATTATACCAATTTATGAGAAAAAAGGGTCCACGTTCTTCCTACCTTTCCTATTTGGCTATTAAAAGGTAGTATGACGGGTAAATGCAAAAATAGTGTAATAGAAGCATGAGTAGAAACAAAATATAAACTGACTCAGTAAAAGTGTTTATTAGTAACATCTTCCTACCAAGTGACCAAATGAGGCTGTTGCAGGAAACCCCCTGACTGGGTTGAATTTTAGTGTAAAATTGTGTAAAAATTGAGTACAAACTCACAATTTAAGGTTAACTCATTTATAAACTGGTAAGTTTATCTGTAATGAATCAGTAATAGTATTTTTATATATAGCTTACCAAATTCTTTTGTTTGAACATTTTTGAAAATAAAATGGGATTCTAGCCTGCAGTCTGTTTTCACAAAAATGTTTTTGAGACATTGTTGGTCAGGATAGTTGCACTTAAACTGACAGACAGCCTGTTGCAAATACTTCAAGCTCCTCAGATTCATTCATTGTGTCATCATATGTAGTAGACATGCATCCATCACAAACTACGTATCACTTACTAGTTGTTTATTACATGACTTGAATATCACCTATCAATGTATCAAGTGTTTCCTCCACCTAAAACTTGCCAATTGTATCACTGATATGTTGTATCCCAATGCTTTCATGTATTTCAGCATTGTTGACTAAATTGCTGCCAGAGGAGCTTAATTAATTTACATACAGGTATGTTTTCTTGTTCATCTGCATTGACTTTACTTTTTTTGCCATCTGGACTACCTCTGAAAACTAACAAGCCTGGGATATCTCTGAAGAAATGAGTTAGTTGGTTGTATCTGACCTTTTCCATCAGACCAGGCGATTTGCATCATGAAATCTTGAAATAACTAGTACTGTTGTAGTCCACTCATCTCATCTCCCTACATTCATTTCACCATAATGTTTGTTATTTACACAAACTGTGTCTTGATATTTACTCTCTATATGGGGACAAGGTTGTTCTGATATCTTACTGCTAGTGATAAATAGTTACATACAGTACTTGATCCATTTTCAACTATTGAAAAGTTGAAGTGTAACTTGAGAAATCATCCTTTCTGCCTTACTTTTAACACCATTTTGGAGTTGTTATTGATGTGTCCTCATCCACTTCTTTAATACAACTCACAAACCTGTGATATATATTTTTGTTATGATCCTTTACCATGTGATTTGTGTTATTCTGCTTCTTTATCGCTTATTAATAAAATATCGCACCTATCGACTCTCTTTTGTTATAGATTTGTAAAACACCCTTTTTTCAAGTTGGTTTCAATAGTTTTAATGTATACAGACGAAAACAATACTTTACCTAAGGGTACATAAGAATGGTAACACATCCGGAGTTCAAGCTGGTCAGAGACGAAATAACACAAAATCAGTATAACACTCTCTTATCAAACATGGTAGTAGATATTGAAGCTCAGAAGAACTTCACTGACAAGCTACCAAACATTTTAACAGCAATGACACAACATGATTCAAGAATAGTGCATTACACTGCATTTGTGTGCCAAATGACAACAGTGCAAGATTATATGTGAAGTTTCCCGTTATGCTCCCTCATCATACATGCACCTTACGTTTGTTTGTCGTTGTTGAAAAACACCCATTTCAGGTACTGTGTCGTAGTGAGGAAAACGTTCACCAAAGCTCCAGTTGTTGCAAAAAATAGTCCAGTTGTCCCTTTGTTTTCCTTCCTGAGAGACAGTCTGTATATCAATGAACCAACTAATGGAAGAGAGCTGTTAAGCGTTGAGAGCTTTGGCTACATCTGTGAAGACCAGACGACTGGGCCTCTGCATGGTCCCCTGGGAGGTTGTGAGAGTCTGCACAGGAGATGGGCAGCAGGATGGATGGGAGATAAAACTATTAGTGACATTAAATCCAGCCTTGGATTGTAAGAACTAGTGATGACAGCTAGTTGTCCCAGTGCGACATTCTTTTTTGTTCATTTTAGGACCATCAAAACAGCTAAATTAACCTACAGATTTAGA
Organism: Etheostoma perlongum; assembly: GCA_026937815.1. Taxonomy (NCBI): domain Eukaryota; kingdom Metazoa; phylum Chordata; class Actinopteri; order Perciformes; family Percidae; genus Etheostoma; species Etheostoma perlongum. The sequence continues at coordinate 26,642,479 of CM049374.1, read as the reverse complement.
GTGTGACTGATTATTGAAACCAGAGAAAATGTGTTAGAATCTAAGGCCACATGTAAAAAACCACAGTATGCAAATCGTTTAGGGTATGTCATAAATTCACCAGTATATTAAAAATGCCAACCTGCAGTCTAACAATTCATTGATAATTAATTGTAGTGCTGATTGACACATATTGTTTTGCAATGCAATGCTCAATAAGGGTTTGACTAAATAATCTTAACCAAGGTCTACTTTTTACCTATTTTGCGTGCTTTCAACGGCATGTTGCCATGTGTGAGATGCCGTTGAAAGGTAAGAAAAAAGCCAGTAAGTTGGTCTTGGGCTTGAGATTGTGAACTTATTTTAATGTTATGAGAGTTTGATTATATGAAAATAAAAAGGTGATGTTTTGCATACTTTTGTGCATGTGGCCCCTGGAAAATGTGATGTTAAAGTATTAAGTTGAAGGAACACAAAGGAAAGGATGAAAGATAATATAGGTGTAGGTTCCAAGGGAAATGCTTTGATTGTGTTGGTGTGTGTCCTCTGTTAGCATACTTTAATATAGATTAGTTTATATGAAATGATAAACATTACACATTACAAACATCTAAGCTACTGGTTATTGTTTAAGATACTGAAATAATGAAAGAATGAGGATTGTGGGGAAAAAAGAGGTTTAAAATAGATGGTTCAAAAGAAACTCAGGTGATACTTTACCATGTTTTCCTGTTACCATTATGTCATTGTCAAAACTTAAAAAAATTACAAAAAAGATCAATTATAAATTATGACAAAAAAACAGAAATGGACAGTTACAGATTTACATCTATAAATGGAACAAAATAAACCGATGATAAGTAGCAGTTGCCTAAAATAAAGCACAGGTGTACTGTGATATGGCAAAAATAGTGACTATATCAAAAATAACAACATATGCAACAACAACAACAAGCCAGAAGAATCGCTGCACCATACTGCATTTTGATAAAGGTTTGGGTTTTGTTATTGATGATGTTGAGGCTTTTGTGGTCATCAAGCCATTTACCACTTGTGGTCTGAATGGGAGCACTTTCATTCTAGTTAAGACAGCGGAGATACAGTGGTTCCTGTGGGAACCTTACCTTTGCATTGGGACCTGTGATGCTGCCTTCCCGGCCGTGGTCCAGTAGTTCCTGTTCCAGCAGGTCATCTTGTTCTTCAGCCGGGTCAAAGTTGTACATGGGCATAAGCTGGTGCCTCAGCTTCTCCAACCTGTATGACAAGAGTTTAGAGGTGAAGACCAGTCAACATGAAGAAATTATGCTTCGTTGCAAATGCTGGATTACCTAGTTGGCTAAAAATGAGCAAAAATGTGCGGGCCCCTTCTAACCTTTCACCTATGGCAGTATTTACACTGTTATCTCAGTAATCTTATGATGGAATAATACATTAATATAATAAATTGTGTTTGTTTGTGTAGCAATATGTACCATGCTGTGGACACAAAATAAACTAAAATAATATAGCTTTTTAAACAAGATTTTGAAACAGGCCCCCTGTCATGGTTGTGGTTTTCAGTTGTATTTTTCCTCTACAGGACAGGGTCACAACATAACCTGCAGAACTTGCCTTGCCCTTGATATGTTTTAGTGGTGCAAATTCTTGGTTGAATTACTGAAACTAATTGGAATGTCGTAAACTAAGGTTGGTTTTGGCACAAAACATCTTTGTAAACTTACCGCTTCCGTTTCCCGAATATACAGCATCTAGGAAAAAAGACATAATGAATGACAAAAGACAGAATGACAAAAAAGCAGTGCTATTGATAGAAGTAACTTGTAGATGACTGAGTGACTTATGTGTTTCTCAAGACAAATATAAACAAATGTAAACATGATATTGGGTACAGAATCCAGGAGGTTAAGACATTCCAGTTCATTCAGAGACAATATAAATTCTATTGATTCAAAAGCTATTTTTTGGATGATATCTAAATGATTCCTTACAATTGCCACAGCCAAGCCAATGACAGTGATGATGCCAAAGGGTAGGAGCACCATTCCCATTCCCGAGCCCTCAATCACCGCCTTCGGAAACGTGGTGGCATTGGAGCTGGTCTCGTTTGTTGTTATAGTAACAGTCATTAATGACATTCTGGAGGTGACATTGTCTCTGGCGCTTCTCGTCGAGAGAAAGGAAAGTGGGGTGGTCGTGGCAGTTGTGGAAATAAAACTTGCAGTTGTCTCAGCTGCAGTCACAGCCATGGTCAGGCGTAACACTTTGAACTGAAGGATGTATTTTCAATCTCTGTGTGAATGCTGATGTGTCGCTCAGCTTCTAGTGCGGCTCATGGTCAACACAGGTGTCTTCCCTCTGGTTTGGGGTCTGCTGAGGCATTAATAATGCTTTGGCCATATGGTCTGGAGGATAAAATTATAACAAAAGGATAAACAGTACATAATTAACAAAGGGATATTGTAGGGATCATCGATACAGGTAAAGTGGTTATTCTTCTGCCAAAATGGTAAAATATAATTTCCAATTTGCTTCTGTGCAGTGATTATTTGTATATTCAAAAAATTCAAACTTTTGAATATTGGCACACATCACCCTTTCATTTCATTCAAACCAGGCTGATTGTGCCAGCGGGGTTGCGGTATTTTGGGGCAGGTGGGTAGCAAGGCACAGGCGATAAGTGGCATAACAAACTTGATAAAATACGGAGGAATACTAACCGCTCAAACTGTACCGTGGCGTGCACTGGGAGGAAATGTGCTGGCCCCCGCAGATGCACTTCCCCACCCACACACATACACTGTACACATCCCATAAGAGAGAGGAGCTATGCATCCCGAAGGTGTACATATATTGTGTGTTTTAAGAGATCCACTCCTCTCGCCTTAGTGCATTCTGTCTGCTTATGTGCCCTTAATGAGGAACATGTGCAGTTGAAGCAAACAACCAATGAAAACCAAAGACTGGATTCAGTCTTTGCTGTTGTCCAATTAACCCCTGCACTGCAACAAGCAAAACTTCGTTGTTTAAATTATGTTATGGTCTTATTACTGTGTAAGTGATACACAGCATGTTATTTTTAGTCCTGCTCAAACAGCTGAGATTCTAATCCCACCAACGTGATCAGATCCTACAGTACTCCATGTGTCCTCCTCTCAGATTAGAGATGCATACGTAGCCTACCTTAATATACAAAACGCATGACTTCAGAGGTGATCTGCGGCAGGCCGGGGTAGCTAGAGAGGGGAACATTTCATTGGAAGAGGCAGCATTTTCTCCAGCGGCTGCCCCTCCTCGTTTGCTTCCCCCTTTAGCAATATAGGTACTGCACAGCCTATTTACATTGACAAAACAGCCGTGTTTCTGTGAAGATGGATTCCACACACCAGAGTAACCCTATCCCGGCAGCCTCCAAAAGATCTCCTTCCCGGTCTCCGGTTGCCTCCTCGCTCGTTTCCTCCCCGTCTTGCCCTTTCTTGTATTTCACACAACAGGGGCTGCTCCAGGGATGCTGCAAACAGAGACCTCCCTCCCCTGCCACCCTGCAATTGGTCTAATGGCTTCAAGATGATAGATGCAGTTGGCTCTCTCAGCTGTCTATTTGGCTTTGCAGGGATGAGAATAGGATTGAATGGCTCTGCACACCAGATGCTGTCAGACCCATGTGATTGACTGCATCCGGGTGGCAGCTCTGAGGAAATTAACCCTATGGTGTCTTTTCTTTAATTCTCAATTATCTGAATTTACTCTCAAACAAAACAGACTCGTTAACAAAACAGACAGTAACAATTCACTGTTTTACTGTAATGTAGAGCATCTGTACAGTTATTCACAAATCACAAATGTTATTGCACACGTTTCCATTTGTACAGCTAGAAATGTTGTAGACCAAATATATTTTTCTTTTTTTTTCTTTTTCTTTTTTACAATTGTGTGTAATTGTAACACATATTCACAACAGCTGCAGAATATCCACAAGATCTTCAGCTCATTTTGAACGAGTCCCCAGTCATCATGGCCACAAATTCTGAAAGAGTTCAAATCAGCAGTAAATATTTTTGTAATTTCACTATTCCCCTGTCATCCCATTTATTTCAATTTAAGGACACATTTTTGAAATACAAATTGAACGCCCAAAAGTAAACAAATCCAATCATTATCCTATATCTGGATCCAATTTCCACATGCATACATACATAAATTGTAAAAACATAATGGATTTATCTTGTTGAATAGTAATTACGTTTTTACCTAGACAATAGATGACCTATACTGAATCAATATGACAATATGTTTACAAAACAGAACAGCAATGCAGTACTGTAAAAAAAAAGTAACTGTAAAATGTACACTATTGTAATTATCTCCCATTAACCTTTAATTTATATTTTCAACCAAATAAAGGACTTTATAGAGTTGTTATGGCCAGTAATTAAAATAACCTTCATAATTAATGGTTCCATCGCCATCTTTATCTGCCTCCTTCATCATCTGCTCTGCCTCAATCTCATTGAGTGGTTCCCCTGCGTTCATCAGTACATATCTGGAAATGAATATTAAAAAAGAAAACGCTGAAAGAGCATTATGACAAAATAATCTACAATGAGTTAACAAAAACAAAAAAGTTTTTTTTATTTGTTCAATCTGGATTTTTATTTGGGATCAAAATCATTATTTTTTACTTAAATAGTTGACATTGTCTCGTAATCCAGCATGCAATTAAGAGTTAATAAGAATGTATTTATTCAGTGTTAGGAAAATATTTATGCTTTGCTTTTCCATCACTTTTTCCATTCACTGTTATTCTTACTTGAGTGTGTTCCAGTCGATGTATCCTTTGGCCTCTTTGTCAAATACTTTTAAAAGCAGCTCGGAGTTCATCATCCTGGTTTTTGGTTCTTTCTAGGTACAGTGCCATCAGACCCAGGAAGCTGTCACAGTTAAATATCCCTTTACCTGGAGTGTCACAAAAATAATCTGTTTAACAAACCCTCACTATCTGTGTGCAGCACAGTAACTTTTGTTTGTTTGGTGGATGGACATATTTATGTAGACACAAATACATACATGCTGTAAATAGAAGAGAAAAAAATACATAGATATTGTGGAATTAAATTTCCAATGAAATTTAAATGAATCACAACATCAGAGCCTTTACAATTCTCCAACCCCAATGAACTGTTTCCCAATATCTCTGAAAAACTCCGGTGGTCACAATGTCCTGAATTGTTCTAAAAGAAATGAGCTTTTAGAAAGGGAAATTGTTGAGTGATATTTTAGCATTAAAGGACATCTTCTGTTTTCTAGCATTTTTAGAAGAACCAAAACATTTTATCTTTGTTGCAGATTCTTGTAATTGGATAAAAAAGGCTGAGATATAAAAATCTAGCCATTTTTTACAGCTAGAATTGAGTCAGTATTAATCATTACTGTCAAGCAATCCATCTTTGACATCAAAATGCCAAAATAGAATTAATAGAAAAAAAAAAGACAGCATTATATTTGTTCTTTCATCTTTTCAGTTCAGAGAGAGAGACGGCTAAGAGTCTGGGAAATAAGAAAAAAGAAAGGAAATGGCAAAATGTAGTTAAGGTTAATGTACAAGGAACTTAATTTAACATAAAAGTTATTCAAGAAAAAGTTAAGATGTCCTCCTTAAATTAGCTGAAAGCAGAAAATGATGGTGCATTAATGAAGCCTCTGTTCATGTCACATGATTTCTTTGTCATGTTTCTTTTGTTTTGTTAGTTCTTTTGTTCTGTGTGATTAAATGTTATAGTTTTGACAATAAACTATTTATTATTAGGGAACTAATGTATGTGTGTGTGTGTGTGTGTTCCTTATAAACTAAAGCGCTTTATACGCAATTCACACATAGGGAAACACTGACACCTAGAGATTAATGTAGTAACCTGCAGTAAAACAGAATACTGCAGTATTAGATAATTTTATGTATTTTTATAATGCATTTTGGGAGATGTTACGCTAAATCCTAAATGTATGTAGATTTGTGTCTAAAATCCAGATTCAATCGACTACAAAGAGCAATTCCTAATATGTCTTGGATTAATTGATCTCAACCCTATTGGGACAAGTAGCCAAAATCCATTTGATCTTCCTTCCTATACTTTATCTAATTTTAATAGAAATCTTTAGCTGATGTGAAAGCCAGGTTATTATTACAGAGCCTAATTGAGAACATTATTGACTGACTTGGTTCGGGCTGAACTTTAGACAGATAAAGCTTCTTCTTCCATCCTCACCTCCAGGTGGAGCTCAGAATACATGCAAGGCATTGCTCAAGGCATTACTAAAGGCATTTTAAGGCGTTACTTGTTTATGGAAATAGAACTATTTTACAATAGCAACAGTCAAATACACCACCACCACCACAACCACTGGTCACAAACATAGAGTTAAAGCAGCTTTCTAACTCATAACCAAAATATTTACCATTAAAATATATATTAATATATAATTACCATTATAATATATTAAAAATATCCAATTCATGGCAGGGCTGTTGTACTGGATTAAATTTAATTTCACATACAGTATATACTTAATTAAGAGGAAGTTCAAGTGATGTGCTGTCACAGGTGTGTATAATACCTTAACTACCTATATTATTTTAAACTTAGTCAGTGGTCCATAAAGGTTAAAAAAGCCAAGAATAATATTCCATAGTTTGGGCTATACTATCATTGCAGTTTATATTCACCATCTTTGTCCACATCTTTGGCCATCTGGCTGAGCTCTCTCTTTGTAGGATTGATCCCCATTAAACTCATCAGCCTCTCCAGCTCCTGTGTCTTCACATCTCCATTCCCCTCTTCATCGAACATCTCAAAAACTCCTTTGTACTCTGTGATCTGCTCTTGTGTTAACTTGCTGGCCTGTAAGAAAATAAGGGAGTTGATTAGGGAGTTGCAGTATTTAATATCAGTCTTCTACCAGATTATTCAAGAGGAGAGTTATCAGCACAGTAAATTGTCTGGAATTACATTATGTTGAATTTAACAATGTTAATTACATATAATAGAATAAACATTTTTATTTGTGAAGTTAGTTCCTTAATAAGATTCTCACCATTTTTCCTGGTAGTCCAAACACGGCTGAGGACAAACACTGTGGCAACACTTACTGTCGAATGAGAGGATGCATTGGCCAAGTCATACACTTATAATGCTCTTTCCCCAGGGGTTAGAGGCGCATGCTTTGTGGCCTTTTATGGCGCTTAAAGGATGGATTTGCTAATCACCCATGAGGAACATTTGGTATATCTCAACTAACAAATTGTACACAGCATAGTTAAACTTGAATATAACTTTGGAAGATAACTGGTTTGGTAAACTTGGAATTAGTTAAAATATAATGCTGTTCTCAAAGTTACCAAGACAGAACAGGAGAGAGATAAGATAACAAAATGTGAAAACTATCAGATGCATTTTCTGACCTCAACATCACATGGTCTACTTATGGGAACAGCAATTAGCTTGCTCTTAGCCATTAGCAGGTGTCTATGTAGCCCCCAGTGACTCGCATGAAAGCAGACAACCAAATAAGGAGGCACTTAAGAAGTTATTTCCAACATTGCAGTGGTAACATTAAGAATTTCCCATTTGTTAGTCAAGGCAAGGGGAAGGGCTATGAATGCCACATGCACATGATACAGTAGCAAATGAAACAACTATTTACATGATCTAATAGTCAGCAGGTTAATCAATAAAAAAAACTATATTGTTCTGTCCTATATTCTATTTTTGTACACTCATGTTTAACATTTTCATTGTTGGGTCATAGTTTGAACCACACAATTAGTCATGTAAGACAAAACTATCCATAACAGAAGATGGTTCCTTAGAGATAATAAAGTTTGGATCAATGTAGAAGAATGAATGAATAAATGAATTAATGAAACTCATGGTCAATTAACTGGTTGAAATTACCAGATTACATTAATTGGGCTCCTTCTGACCTATACACAACTCAGTGGAAAAAGTTTACTTGATACACAAAAGGGTTTAAAAATGAAACTTAAAGGGAATGGCAGCTTTGTTAGTAATTTGCATACAGGTGCAGTGAGAGCTTGTGAAGGCCTATCTACAAAGCAAAATGGTTTATGATTAGGCAAAGCAATGTGGAAATAATGTCTTCTTTCTGCTTTTGCATCTTTAGTTGCAACCCAATTAATTGGGATGACCAGTCTCAGGCATTTATCAATTCAAATACACATCACTCAACTAAAAGCAATTTTGTATGTGAGTTCCAACTCTTATATGTATGGATGTTTTATATTCAAAGTAAATGGTGTGTTGTACACATGTACTTTTTTATTGATTGCTGGTACTATGCACATTAGTACTAGAATGAAATGAAAGACAAATTGAAGTTGGATACAGATACACTCATTCTTACTGTATGAGGGACCATTCGGCTTACTGATATTTTTAATAATAGGACTATTTGTCTTCTGTGTGATTATTGCTTTGTGTGGCTGAATTGTCTTGTAATGTTGTATAGCCTATATGTAAGTGTTCAGGTATCTTGCTGATCTCAACAAGACTTCTTAGAATTGCACCAAAAAAGGACGAGAGTTATGTGCTGAAATGTCTATTATTTGTATTCTGAGAAACACACCAAAACAGAGAAAACAAAGTAGGCCTAATCTGCACTATATACACATTAACATAAAAACACACTATTTCCTAATTACCAATGGCCAGATTATGTTAAATATTGTTTGACAATGCTAAAGAGAGCCCTGCTGATATACCACCACTTACTTTAGGAACCGAATTTGGGCCCGAGTGACTAACGGACTCAGCCTTTCACTGAAGATAGAGAAACGAACACCGTGTTCTTCTGCAATGCACGTATACAAAATAAAAAGTGCTAAACATAGTTTGAAGTGATTGATAATCTCCAGCTGTATAAAACATCAATAGATGGGTATATACCCATCGCTGCTGCAGCGTGGGGTTTCCCAGCACTGACTGCAGGGTTACCGCGCCCATCTCGTCGTTCGATGGCCGGACGAGAGTGTTACTACGGAAAGGGCAGATGTTAAGCTTGGCAAAAAGGAGACAGTCTTATTGAATGAGGTATTGTTACTTTAAAGATCACCATTAATGTCTGCCTGGGCAGTGTCTACAGTACAAGGCTAGGTAGCTAGTGGGTGTGATCCCCCCTCCCCTCTCCGGTTGACAAGCTCCCTATAGCCGTAGCCTGCTGCGTTCGGGAAGGGCTGCTCCTCGGAAAACTGACGCTAGCTGGCTGGCTAGTTAGTAGGCTAGCGTTGTGGTGTTCGTTGATGCGTGGATCGGAGGTATACGCCGTCTTTCTTTCCAGTCAATGCCAACACGCAAAAACAAAAGCAAATTGAATCAGGTAAGGTGAAAAAGCGACAAGCATGCTGCTTCTACATCTTCCAGAGTAATTATTAATGTCATTAGCTGATTAATTGTGGCGGAATTGGACTCTCCGGGGGTGGGGTAGCGAAACCTAGCTGTTTAGCCATTTAGCTAGTTAGCTGCGGTTAGCTAACGTTGAGTTGGCTATTTTATCATGAGCAAATACAAGTGGCTATGGTAACGTTACAAGACTGTCTGCAGCGGTGGACCCTGGACATCCGTATTTGCACAAACCGAAGATGCCCTTTAATTGCTACATAATGCCTTATGCATTCAGTGCAGTGAGTAAGCTATGTTAACTGTCAATGTTCAATGAAAGCTCCTGGTTGGCGTTGAAGCAACGGAAATGTTGGCCAGTGAGGCTTGATGTCAGTGATGGCCCTGCGGTGGTGCTTCTTGGCCTAAAACACAGTACTTCAAAGTACTGGGTAGTTAATGGGCAAAATACATTCTAGTGATAAGTTTAGCACTTTAAGCTTTATAGTTGTTTTGTGCTCGAAATGTTTTTTCTACTCGAAATAGTTTATTTCAAGATGTTGCTGCAAGTCAATGATGACACACTGGGTTGGGCTGAAACAATAAATGTCCTGTAAACAAATGAACAACAATTGTTTTTGGCAATGGCAGAACAGCCAGCATCCCTAATTAACGTGACAAGTGCACACTATACATCAGCCACATGTTATTAACTTGAGTTATTGTAGCCGCATTAACACCTTTTTTTATTTTATTTTTTTACAAGCCGAAGTAATAAGTTAGCATAACGTTATTGCTGCATCCTGAAACGAAACTGCCGCGCCAGTGCAACGCCTTTAACTTAGGTTAGTAACTATCGTTAGTTATTCATCATTAGTTAGTTAACGTTATGCAGCGATGGGTGATAGATGGTCGTCTACTTTTATGTAAAATCACCCGCATTTGTTATTGCATTTGTTGCTCCTGAAGTCCCACACAGGCCACCGCCGCCCGACCTTGCAGTTTTGTTGCAGGCTCAGGTCCACTTCAGGATTAGAGAACCAAATAAATACACTGGAACGTTGTAATCAAATCAACTGTGCACTGTCAGGTTTAACAAGATTGTTACTACGCAAATGGATTTCTGAAGGCCAAGCAACCACCGGATTTCTAGGTTTACCCACATTATGTTGGCTTAAAAGCTAACTACATAGCACTCCATGTAATTGCGGAAGAGCAACTGAGTCTATCCCTAAGTGGATGTGGTTACGTGTTTTTTTTTGCATTATATGCTTTAAGTGTTTGATTTATTTGTTGTAAAATTCAGCTTACGTTATCGACTCTGCTTGTCTACCGGACATTTTTAACTCACAAACGAAACGGTTACTAATAAAGTGACAGTACATTGCTTTCTTTAATACTAGCTCTGCCTTGCCTGCAGGCCCACACTGGCTAGCCCGCTAGCAGGCTAACTAGCGGACAACAGTTTGCAAGATGGCGTTTAGCTGCATCTACTCAGATTTCCATCAGTGTAAGTCATATTATCATTACACTGTGCAGCGTTAAGTAAATATAGAAATTCGATTAGACGTAGTCGGATACTAATAGTCTAATCCTCAGTATTCAGCCACATTATGGTTCTAAATTGCAACTAATTTTCCCCTGAAATATGTGTAGAGCCTGAGTAGCCTAACCAAGAGCCCAACCCTCTAAACATAAAACCCTAACCCTGACTAAAACAGCTATCCAGCAGCCATTCAAATACAATGCAAACTAGACTACAGTTGTAGGCAAATCATAGTACTGCACACAGTGACCGTCAACTATCAGTACAGCACAAACAGAGTTGGGTAAACCAATTAATTCATTAAAAAATATGCACAATAGGTATGTTGATTATTTTACTTAGTGCTGTCATATCTTAAATCTATCTGCCGTACAGTAGCTTAATACATTATTTTGTACTTTGTGCCAGTTGTGTATGTAATTCGCAAATTAATTTAATATACAAATGACTTCCTTGAAAATGCAACTTCATCCTAGTTTATTAAGAATGGTACTAATTGTACAGTAGCTGGTCACACTGGACAACTAGAAGAGAGGGACTGTATTAGGCTTGTGATTTCACTGGGTGTGTGAAAATCCAGGCACTTGCTTTAAGCATGTTGTGTGTAAAAGAGTTAAGATTAAACTCATCCTTTTATGATTGTGAACACATATTTCTAATGCCTGGGCTGGCTTTGCCAGCTGTTTATGTTAGTGGACATGGATAGGATTAGAGACTCATTGACGGAGGATTTTAGCTTTTAGGATTATGTAGTTGCTCAGTGATATTGCTGGTTATGGCTTTTCTATGATCCAGCTTTAGACCTGTGGAACATTGCATTATCATCTTTTAACAGTACATAAACAGACTTGTCTTTCGAGAACAGATGTAAAATATGGCAGACAGGTAAAAAAGAAATTAACTGGAAATGTGGAGAAAGTAGCTGGCATAGACTGCCCTTAAGGGACCTGAGAACAGCCAGTGAGCTCCAACTCCAGGCTGTTTGCCGCTGCTCATTGTCTATCATGCAGTCAGCTGACCCTGATCAGGCGCTTTGAAAGGAGAAGTGATGAGGGAGAGGAACTCCTTAACTGTAAGCATCCACAGAGCCCTCTGTGGACCTATGTGGAATATTAAAAACTTAGATTTCCCACTTATGGATTTACCATTGCAGTTTTAGGGTTTGGTATAAAAACAGTCAAGAATGAAAATTAATTGCACCGTGTAATTTGATTGTGAACAAAGTGGGAATTTAATATATCACTAAAGGATGTATGAATTACATTTTATCAGATTTGCATTCTAAAGCAAAAAATGACGAGTTTAATTTAGGTAGCATTATTTTGCTAATAAATCATTATTGAAACATTCAGTATATTTTTATACTATAACTTTGTTTTTAACTTAAGCCAAATATAAGTTATTTTACATGTATTTTTTTCACGAAATACATGTAAATATATTAATTATACTGTATGTTGAGACAAAACAACACATTTAACGTGCACTACTTTGGGCATTAGTACACTTTTTTTATCTGAAAATGCATATTGGCACAACTGATTCAACTTTAATTATTTCACAGAAAAAAATATTTATCAATATGACAAAAGTTGAGTATTGTTTTTAAATAGGTATCAACAATATTTTCAGAGGTTTTCAAGGTGAAAAGAGCATTCTGCTTTCACTTGACGATACTGCATAAATACAATTCATGACACATTTATTTATAGATTAATTAGTGTAAGAGGATAACCAATCAACAGACCTAATAGTCGGGTAAAGAAGATTTTCAGTCTTGTCCTGAAACTCCAGTGACACAGGCCCGCTGACTGAAATACACCGGGTAAGGCAACTGGGAAGGCAAATTGGTCCAACTGAATGATGCATTGCTTGCAATCCACTATAAATCTGAATTAGATTTTAGTTTTCCTTTTGTCAGTTTATCACGTGAGCCAATCTTTTTTTTTTTTTACATTGTAATATGGCACTTTGAACTGCTACTCACGTTATGTAAACATAAGTTATATGGTTTGTTCTTTCAAGATACAAGGGGACAATATGTCTCATAGAAAACCACTTGCACAGACTTGTTTTTTTATTTTTTTTAAACAAAGTGATGAGAGTCACTATGTACTTAAAGAACATGGTTACTGGGTTGTAATTTCCCAATGTCATGTAAAATATTTCCAGAAAGTTGCCTTTTTGAAGTCAATTTTTTTTCATCAGATCAGTAGAAAATCCCAATTAATGTTACATTTTGTCAAATTTGAATGTGCATATTCAATTTTTGTTTGTGAGCCAGTTTTCTGGGTGTAGTCTGTGTATGATTTTAAGTACTACAAACAACCCTGTACCATTTAAAACACACACTTTAAACACATTAAGAGTATAGTTGCACTATTGCTTTTCCTAATGTACTTCTGTACACATTTGAATAATTGATTAGATGGATCGGAGCCCAAGGTTATCCATTTCCCAAGAATGCTAGAGTTGGTAAGCAATCAGTGACTATTTCACAAACTAACATCGCAAACAACTACTGACCTTATTCAAAATAAGATGGTATATTCAGTAAGTTGTTCACAAATGTTTGTGGTCATGTTGCATTGTGCTTCCTTTGCAAAAACTATTTCATTGCTTTAAATAAGCAGGCTTGGATTGTGCATGTGTCATCAAACAGATGGATTGCCATGTGTGTCGCAGTGTCCCTGCTTCTGCTGAATTATTTTTTCTCCCGGCGGGGAAAAGTGATCAATGCTACTTCACCAATAGACCATATATTATATACCTAAAATAGAAGTATTTTAAACTAAGTAAAGGGCCTTAACGTGACAAGGCTATAGTGCGATAAAATCCGAGCGGCAGTTGCTACATGTGTTTAGCCGCCAATAGGTGACTGTAAGCCGGCTACAGGCACCACCAGATAACGGTCCTTTCAATGGCCAGAGTAGAAAGTAGAGTTTAGCCAAGAAAGAGTGAGTGTCACACAGTGACAACCATAATGACTAGTTAAGTTTAGGAAAAAGATTGTGTTTTGAATTAAAACACTGCCAAGAAACGAGCATGCGTTTCCTGGGTGAAAGTATTTTGTTTTTGCTGAAAAGCGAATTCCGCTCCCCGGCTCTTGAAAATACTATTTTATGTTGACACCATGTTGTACAATTTTATTTTGAGATTATTTTCCATTGAATATTGAAGTTCATACTGTAAATAAGTGTTTTGGCATGCCTGGCCGAGTGGCTTTATCCATGGTTTTGGAATTAGATTTAATTCTTGCATGTTTTTTCCTTTTTGGTTTAGGAATAAAAACACGGTTTCCATGTTTCCAGTAATTGTCGTAAAAAGAATTAGACGTAGAAAAAAAAAGTAGGCCTCTGGTTGTTTCTGAAGGAGATTTGGATTTGTGCAAAGCACATGCATGTGATCACCACAAAGACCCAGCAGTGCTTCTACTCCATCGTCTTCTCTTTCATCTAATTTATTTTATTAGATGAACTTTAAGAGGACTTCGAGGCTCTGTATTAATGGCTTATTGGTTAAAACGTTTGAGTATCCCAGGGATTGAGGTCAATAGGATAATGACTGATTGTCGGATAACTGGAAAGTCATGCCTTAACAGGATTTGTCTGGCAATCTAAATTGTGGGTCAGGATTATGTTAGCAGTAAGGCAAAGGACAGTAAGGTTGAACCGTTACCTGTACGTTGCATGTATTGTAGGTAAACCATTTAGTTGATTGAAAAGTGACAGCAAGCTGGCTGAAAATCCTCCCCTTCCATTCCCTTCTACTGTTAAGAGATTTGGTTTTGTCAGGCCCACTTTGCTTATGGTTTGAAAATATGACCTTGAGTTTAAAATGAGGAAGATTTACTTGACTGATTAAAGTGCTTCTCTTTCTTCTTTTTTAATCAACAAGTGCCCCAGTAGCTGGAGAAAGGTAATTGAAAAAGCAGAATAAAATGAGTGAACTGGACCAGTTACGCCAAGAGGCAGAGCAGCTCAAAAATCAGATCAGAGTGAGTAACAAACAGGTTTTTTTTAAACACTATTTTTCATACCATCAATTACCATTACAAATTCCATTTACATGTTGAGTCAGAGTTAAGTCTATACAACTTAAGGCAGATGTGAGAAATCCTGCCCTAAATATTATTTTTCCTTTCAGGATGCCAGGAAAGCATGCGCAGATGCCACGCTATCACAGGTAAGTGTGTGTGTTTTTCTATACATTGTTTTATCTTACACTACTATACTATAGTGTATTATACTATAAATTAGTATATACTATTATTGCACTGCTGCACCTTATACTCTGTTAATGCTACATTGACCCTTGCAATATATTCTCTTAAGACTCTGCTGCTATTAATCACACTACTGTCATTTTATCAGCACCACTCACTTTATTGTGCCATCTGCTCTGTAGAGTTTAGTTTCTATTTTTTTAGTTTATGTACCTCTAATTATTTATTTTACTTTTTATACTTATCTGCATCTATCTATGTTGTTTCTGTTGTACTGCTGCAACAACCAAACTCCCCTGCTGGGATCAATAAAAGGTGTATCTTATCTTAATGTTTTGCAGATCACAGCTAATATTGACCCCGTTGGCCGAATCCAGATGCGTACAAGACGAACGCTGCGGGGTCATTTGGCTAAAATCTATGCCATGCATTGGGGAACAGATTCCAGGTAACCCAACTGCCAGCGTTTATGACTTATAATGTAAAGGGAGATTTTGTTCATGTTACGTTCTGTTCATGCTTTATGTCAAATGTTGAGCAATGTGTAAAAGTAAGATGATTCCTAAATGTAAGTTGTTACATTGATGTAGTGAATATAATAATATTCATACATTAGGTTTTTCAGCAGTGTGGCAGGCATCTTTTCCTGCAGTCTTTTTTTCCTCAGTTTTTGGCTTATGATTCTAGATAAAAAATAGATTTTGTGTTATGACTCTAATTGATGTTGTGTTGGTGTTAATATCGCTGTTCTCATTTTTGTAGGCTCTTGGTCAGTGCCTCTCAAGATGGCAAACTCATTATTTGGGACAGCTATACCACAAATAAAGTAAGTCGTGTGTCATCTAATTGTAATGCGAAGTAATAACAGCAGCAACTTGCAGATAAAGGCATGTCAAATGTTGCCATCTGCATACAAATTAATAGCTGCTACATATTTAAAACTTGGGGCAATCTTTTTTTTTATATTGTTCCTGCTGCACTATATTTTGCGGCGTGCACCTATACTAACTCATAAGGCTATACTAGAAGTACAAGGAGGAAACTAACTAACTTGACCCATGCTGCATTCATTTGGAATAAATTCAAAAGAGTTGCTGGAGGCTGAGGCATTTGTGGCCTTTACCTTGAGACTAGTGTGTCTGGTGTGCAGTAAGTGGGATGGGCTGAAGTTGTGTGCAAAATTATGTTCTCATACATTGAAGAAGAAGAAGACATTGAGTTTGATACAGTAAGCAATAAATCCAACCAGGAATTAAAATCTGTAGACCTACTGAGAAGATTACAGGCCAGATTGAGGTCAGAATTGTTAATGGGAAATAGGGATGCAACGATTATAGATTTTGTTGGTAGGATTATAGTCTAAAGAATAATCACGGTTTCACGATTTATTATGTATTGAGTTTATTTCACTAATGTATAAAATCACACACTCTACATTTTAATGTGTTATGTATTGCTGCCTTTTAAAACGGTAATAACACAGTAACAGTTTTGAATGTTTTGAAAATGATTATATTATCAGCCCTCAACCTTTTTTAGTTCAAATTCATCAGAAAAGACTAGAGATGAATCACTCACACAACAAACAAAGGCCAGTGCTGTCCTCCGCCCTCAAAAATCTAGAAACCGCCCTGCTAGCTGTGTTTCTATATGTTGGTGGCGCTGCTAGACAAGATGCACCTATCACAGGGAGATGCGCAGCATGTTGCCAAGGATAAAATGCGATCGAGAGATATGTCCCACAGCGAATGAAGAAGAGAAAGTAACGTCATTGACATGTTTGAGCTGTTACAGAGTTTTGACTCAGATGAACGTATCACGCCGTCGGTGCACTCACTGTAAATGCAAATGTCGGCTTGTTCTGATTTTTTTGATGGCGCTAACTGTAACGTTACCATTGACTTTAAACAGGCCAGACGGCCTCTAGCTCACCCGGTAAGAGTGTTCGCCCACTGTTAGCGGAGTCCTGCAGCAGCCCAGGTTTAAAGCCGACCTGCGGTCCTTTGCTGTGTGTCATCCCCCTGCTCTCTCCCCCTTTTCTGTCTATCCTCTGTCACCAATAAAGGAGAAAAATACATTAAACAGGCCAACATTGGCTAACTGGTAATGTTAACAAGCTAACAATGAATAAAGTTTAAAACAATTAAGTCGCTAGCAAATTTACCAACTTGGGGTGGAATTCCCCCTTGCAGCTGTCGTGAGGTCGGGCCTGCTCTGCGCCGAGTTTTCCTGCAGTTCGTTTACTTGACGTAACGTAAAAAAATTGCAGCAGTACGGGGGACGCTGTTGTACATTGCTCTGACAATCAATACTTGCGGTGACAAGCGCGCACACACGAGCGTTTTTGTTGTCAATGAGGTTTAAAAAGAAGAACTGCACACACTGCTACACATAATGTGCAGTACGTACACTCGGTATAGCAGAGCCTTTACAATTAACGGTGAGATCGGTTAACCGCTGCAGCTGTAAATACCTTTTAATGTGTATACAGGCTCAAAAATGTTAAACACTGCTATTTTTAGCCTTTGTTAAATTAAGTGGCCACATTAAGCTGTCTGTGTGTGCCACTAAGTTGCACTGCAGCGTATTGATTGATGTATATGATTTTTCCATCAAAATGGTGTTTCACTTGGTGACCTTGCCTGTTCGAAAAAACAAGACTAGCATTGGAGTTAGTTAGACATTGAAATGTATATATTAGACTATATTAGAAATGTATATATTAGACAACTATGTCACAACCCACAGGTTGTGACATAGTTGTGTATATTTTACATCAACAAATTATAAGGGCATCCTGGTATGTTAGCACAGGTTAGGGCTGCACAATTAATCAAATTTTAATCACGATCACAATTTTGGCTTCCCACGATCAAATTTGCGTAATCAAGGGATTTTTTTTTTTTTTATATATTTTTATTTTAAATGCGTCATTTAATAGAACGCTGAGTTTTTTTTGCAAAGCCAATCTACCGCTCCGTAAACCACTGTCTGATCATGAGTCAGTCAGTTGTTCCCTGCACCGCGCAGCTTAGTTTCAAGATGTAGACAGTCACAGAGGACTGAGTAATGTGAGGAAAATTCAACAGATAGCAGTCGGTTATACGTCGGTCTAAAGGTTTACCTTTTTGTCCCGTCTGTGTTGTTTTCAGACAACAGCAGTGACCAGTGCTAGTTAGTGCTAGTTAGTGTCTGTTAGCTCACAGGGCTCGAGTAATAGCTTTCCTCAAGGTCGCATCCGCTGCCTCTCCACAAACGAAGCAATGTTGTTTATATCGATATGGTTTAATTTTACGTTACATGACCCATTTCTTCTGTAAAGCCGTGCCTGTGTTTGGCTCTCTCCTCTTACTCTCCGCGCAGCCCCGCCCCCATTAACTCACACAGGCTCCCCAACAACAGAGACAGAGCGGCGGTGTCACGCTTCTGACATTTGTCCACAGTTTTGTTATTAACACAGCTATATATTGTTAAGCAGGAGAGGCAAACCTGTATTTGTACCAGTGTTTCTGCTGGTAACTACTATCGCGGCCGCCATTGCGATGAACACAGAAGTTATTGAACGCAACTAACTTGAGTTCATAGAGTAACAGCTTGTGAGAC
>CM049374.1:26602140-26623240 GCA_026937815.1 Etheostoma perlongum | reverse complement strand
CAAACTGCATCCAACAGATCATTTAACCATATTTGGGAGTAAATCATATTATCACTTCAGTAGGTCAGCACTGGGGTCAGAGTTGTAAACACATTGGTGGCAGCAGTTCTAGACAGAAACATTATGGCTCAATTTAGAAACAACCATTGTTAATCTCTACTGGAGCTAGTCATCCAGTAACCATATTTGATTACAAAACCGTAGTTAATGCAAGAGATCAGCATCTGAGTAGTTTCCTTCTTTCTCTGGAAACCCCATACAGTTTGCAGTACACTGAGGCTCTTTTACAAGAGCAGTGATTCCCTGAACCAGCGCTTGAGTAATTGCAGGTAAGGACCACATTAAACACTTTTTTGTTGTTTTTGAATTCCCAAGTTCCTTTCAGCTCCTCCTCAGGGGTCGGGTGGCATGGGGTTTTAAAAAGCAATCTCTGTGCCCAAACCACTTGTCAATAAAGTACCTGAATTGAAGACTATCCAATTGTATCTCCATTAGAAGGGTAAGACTGTAAATTGTTATACTTTAATCTACACTGAATCCAAATGTGGCGTGCTTAATAAAACCCAGGGCAGAACATCCATTGAGAGTGAAGAGTGTGCTCATTCCAGTCAAAGTACATTCATTTTTGTAAGTTTACCATTCTCTCCTTTTGGGCTCATGGTTTGGTTATTAGAATATTTACATCAATATGCAATACCTTATTCATTTCTTCCCTTGCTCTGCAGTCCCACTGTATCAGGACTACTGTCTGTGATGCCAACGGGCAGTCTTCTGCAGACCGAGTAGTTGTCTGAACCATAAGTCTCCCTCATGGTCTGCAGCGCCTTTGAGGTTATGAATATCCCTCACCCATCCCCAGCCTTTGCAAGATCTGAAAGAGGGCTCAGGCAGCCCGACAACCAGAGAGAGCCTTCAGGAGGTGTGGAAAGCTCTCTTCACTTTACAATAATCACCCACACTCCACCTGGAGATGGTTTAAATCCAATTTGGAATCAAATGATGAATAAAAAATCACACAGAAGTGTAGCAAAAGTATTAATGCTCTAAACACAACAGACTGTATGGAGGGGAAACTATGCTATTTAACAGTAGGCCACCTATGTGTAGAAAGGCTGAACACTAAATCCTAGCGGTTAAATCACCAGATCATTTAGCGGTTACTGTTTACTTAAGAAGCACAAGATAATACCTGGTAAAAGAAGTACCTGATTAAACTTACTCAAGCTTGAAATTTACTTAAAGTATAAAAGTAAAAGTAGCCTTATGAATGACAATCATTTTTTATGCAAGTTACCTGAATAAATGTTACTAGAGAGACGCTGAGGAACTTGTAGTGCCTTTGTAATAGGGCCCAAAACACGCATATGATTAAGCTATGAAACCTGGGACCCAGGTTATCAAGAATCTCACATTGTATTTAGCCAGATTCTGTGAGAATTCACAGATCCAGTTTGCACCTTTGACGATTTGTTGTGTGTGCTCAAATATGGCGCTGAAAATAAAATAAAATATTCAAATATGAAATACCAACAGACATTAATTAAGAAGTTCCCCAGCACAGTCATGCCATTCAGATGTCATTGTCCTAAACATTCCTCTCAGATAAGGCAGAGATGATTGAAATGCCTCCTTGCTGCTTATCTGCTGGATCTCTGTTTTCATTATTCCGTGCCATCCATGAGTTCAGCTATAAAGCAACGTTAGCGCCATCCATACAACAAACAAGCCATCCATTAACCATAACGTTAGCGCCATCAAGCCGAAATGATTTGCTGTGAATAAATGCAGAATGCTTGAATCTGAAGCTGAGTTGTCTTTAAATATGCGTCAAAATGAAACAGTGATATTCCTATCCATTTATCAGAAGATAGTATTGATGTATCGCAAACATGTTGGCCAACAATAACTCCAGTGAAAATGATGTGAAAGTTGAGGACTGTGGGATTAGACTGTATTAAAGCTGATTCTGGTTTCCAGCTTTGTTCCCAGGTGTGTCTGTTAAAACAGACGGAGACAACTTCTCTCTAGCTAAGTTTTCATCCACTCCCTTAACTGAATTGCTGTGCATCTGAAGTTGGGTGGAACAGAACCAAGCTTAATCACTTTAAAGTGTGCAAAAGAACTACAGACCAACAACAGGCTTAAGTGAATCCTGGGACAGAGTTATATGACCCTTCCATAGCTCCTTCGTGGAAGACGCACACACAACTTTGAGATTATCCCTCCGTGGACAGCTAGTCTCTTTTTTCTTTCTCTCACTTTTTTCTCCGTGTGGCGCTGCGCACCCGCTCGCGGTGTGTGGCGCGATGTCCGCGCTACTCGCTATGACAACCCTCTTGTACAAAACTAAAGTAACGAGCCAATTTTTGTAAAATGTAAAGGAGTAGAAAGTACCGATATTTGTGTTAAAATGTAAGGAGTAGAAAGTAAAAAGTGCCACAAAAATAAATAGTAAAAAGTAAAGAAGTAAAAAATATCTCAGAAAATCTACTTGAGTACAGTAACAGTATTTGTACTTCGTTACTTCCCATCTCTGCTGTTTAGATATGGTTACATCAAGCATGTTATGTATACCTTTTTTTAACTTTCTAGATTTTTTTTTTTTTTTGTAAAATGTCATCTGTAGTCTGTGCATTTTTATATACACATTTTGCATCTAACTGGGGGTACACCAAAGTAATGGTTTTTCATGGACTTTGCTGACCATGACACACACAGAATCAGCCGCATCTGTTATGCTCTTAAGGTTTAGTGTGACATTCTCCTTAATACTTCTTGTTTTTCTTCCTCTAAAGTCAATGTTTGAGTTGGATTCGCTTAAAGCGCCTTACCTAAGGAGCCTTGACTTGCAGTCAATCACTTCTATGCGTCAAAGGCACTGAAAAACGGACTCTGAATCAAGGGAGCATCACATGTTGTTTTCCAACATTTGCCGTGTGATGACAGCCAGTGAAAAGTCAGACAAACCAGTACCTCATTATTTTTTTTTTGCTTTTTACTGGTTTTGTTGGTGTCTATGCTGAGCTGGTGTCCGTCTCCTCTAGGTTTCTTATGGATCTGGAAATTCGACTGGGAAAGAGTGTGTTATTATCTCAGGTTGGAGACATTGTGCTTCAGCACTGCCCTGAGTTTCACCGCCTCTATGTTCCATATGTGACTAACATGATGTACCAAGAGACTCTTTTCAACCAGCTACTGTAAGTCTTGGTTCAGTAGCCTACTTAATACCACTGCTGATACACCAGACTTTCCATAAAACACATTTCTTTTTTTATTTTTAAGGCATCAGAACAGGACTTTGTGTATTCAATCAAGAAGCTTGAGCGTGACCCAGTGTGTCAAAGACAGAGCCTGAAGTCATTCCTTGTCCTTCCTTTCCAGAGAATTACTCGTACTAAACTCATCCTAGAGGTATAGGCATCTGGTGATAATTTAAAATTGTATGCATACATGTAATACAAGTTTCTAACTTGTATGACATGTTTCAGAAGTCAACTGAAGTTTGTTTTTGTCATTTCAGAGCATCCTGAAACTGACTACACCAGGCTCTGCCTCAATTTCAAATCTCGAAAAGCAATTGAAGCCATCCATGAGGTAATATATTTTTACATTCAAGTGTTCAGATCTGTATGTTCAGTTCCTCAGTGAGCTTGTTGTTGGACGGGAGATGAAAACATTAATAGGAATTGCCATGTAGATGGCTTTCAAAGTCATCTCTAAAAAAACTGCATTACTATCTACTCTGACCAGATAGTGACAGAGTGTGACAAGCGGGTCAGAAAAATGAAACAAATCGAGGAGCTGGTCTGCCTGGAAATGCAGCTGGATTTTGGCAAAGTTAAGGTGATGACTTTCTTTGTTTGTTTTTTTTTCTCAGAATATATTACCATCTTCAGGTTTACACAACAAAATCTGAACAAAGTCTGTTTTAAATTCTGACTGACTGCCTCTTCCTCCATCAGTCAGTCCCTCTGATCGTAGTGGGCGTTTTTGGTGCACCAGGGTTCCATGAGACAGCTGACTGTGGCCGCTTACAACTCGAGAGTATCATTTGTTGTCAGTGTCTACCTCCCACCTCTTCAATGACCTTTTGATCATCTCCTTGAAAAACCTAATTTTTTCTTAACACCACAAACTTTTTTTTAGTTCCTATTACTGAATTTCAGACGGTTTCTCTCGGCACAGGGACAAGAGGTTCAAAGTTGTGGATCATGCCACACATGTGCAGGTCAAATGCGAGCATCTGGTGGCTGAGTCCTAGTTCACTCCCAAACTCCTCTGTTACCTCTCAAGTCACACCAGACACAAAATCCAACCGCCTATGATACTTGCTGTACACACAAGGTGAGTGCACATATTTTTGTTAATGTCTAAAATCTTCTTGAGCTCTGTCATCCTCTCGCCAGGACATCTTCTGTGTTTATTTTTATATTTTTAATTGCAGATCCGAAGAAGCCATGGATGAAGAGTTTCTATTTCCAAGTAGATGGTGGGGAAAAAAAATGGTGTTTTTTGTTTTTAGTTAATTGGGATTTCTAGAATTCAAACTTTGTTTGTTTTACTACACATTACTAATGTATATTGATACCTGAGAATCCTTGGGGTAACCATAAACTAATAATTTGGTTCACACAGACACAAATACGAAGGTTTCAAACACGCACTGAACATGTCACCAGTCACAGAAGGTGACTTTTTGGAAATGTAGATTTTATTTGATTTTTGTATTAAAATTAAATGCTGTGCCCATATTTTTTATTAAAGTCTGTCAAATACTTTGACCGAGCTGGTAACAAGAGCCCCCTGATCCTTCGACAAAAGAATTTGGCATTAATGTATTGAAGTCATATCGCAGGCTCAACATTGTCTTGTGCCAAATAAAAAGGCAGAGCAGTAATAGGGTCTCTCTCCCCAGCTTCTTAAAGATGGTACCCCAGTTCATGGAAATGTAAAATTCCAAGCAATTGATGGTAGAGAGAAATGTATTAACTCATGAAAAGGACAAGTTTGAACGAGCAACACAGATTTATGATAAATATACAAATTAAACATGTTACACAGTGGACCTCCTAACACACTGTCTTGATGCTGTTAGATGTCAAGGAATCAAAACAACAGAAAAGGGTGTTTCCAACAAAGTGATTAAAGTTTTGTGCTAATACATAAAAAGTGAGAAGTTAATTATGCACGTAATTAACTGGCACTCAATGGTATGGAGAACACAAAACATACGAACTTCTGCGTTGATATAACGAGTCCCAGACACTGGCTGAATCTCATTACCCCTTTTTTGTTAGCTCCTTGGCTGAACCGGAAGGTGTTCTGTCCTCCTCTCTGAAGGCCGTCTCAAAGCTCTTACTTCTGCCCTGAGGAGGACAATCGGGTAACTATAGGAGGACACACGAGAGCAGCCTTCCTGGAAGCTATGCGGCTGAAGAAGTTAACCCCCAAACAGCTGACAAATTCATGTGGCGCTTTTGAGGAAAGGTCGTCTCATCCGTTTAAAAACACATTTGCTCATTGCCTCTCTCCTTCAATTTCCTTTTTTATTGGATAGTCCTTAAGGAAGCAAGTTCAGGCTTTGAGGGAGCAGTTTAAGTGCAATAAAACATACCCATAATCATGACTGAACAACACCCTGCTGACATAGGATAGGAGAATTTTAAGATATTTCAGAATCAAAAAACCCATGCTTGACAGCAGTCATAGTGTCAAGGGAATGCCCATTCATCTCAACAGCAGCTTCTCTCCCACCCTGAAAGAGCTTAAGCCTCCCCAGATCAGCTGCTAAATGCAATTCCTCAAAGACAGACACCCAGGGTAGACCTCAGTTCACCTCAACTGCCTCTTTAAAATCACTTGTGGCATTAAAGTAGAGTCTTTTGTCTCGTGCTGTTAAGGGTGGCTGGTTGATCTAACTGTAACACAGTCTTGATGCCACAGGCTCTCCGCCAGGCAGTTGAGGAGGGGGCTACATCACCCAGCTTGTCACTGACGTCCCCACCTACCACGCAGCACCGGTAGCTGCATGTCTCCTGGAAGTCTCTGCGTCTCTCTCCGCCACATCGCAGTGCATGAAAAGGTCAAATCTAAAGGGAACATTAAGGATCAATGCCCTTATCTGTACTTTTTTTCATACTCAACTTTCAAGTTTTAAAGAACACAAAAGGATACTTGGTGCCAACCACCAATTTCAACCACCAGTCACAGGTGTCCCAGTCCATTTTAGCAATTTGATTTGGCAGATCATCGAAAGATGTCCTGTCAGTGAAGGAGAACAAGAAAAGGGCGTCCCTGCTCCTTACAAACCTGGAAAACAGGGAACTGGGATTTGACAAACGTCTGCTGTGATGTATTTTTTTTATCTAGATTGATACTAGCATAGTCTTTATTTTCTGTTTCACATTAGTTCATAACTCAATACAATATGCTGTGTGAAAACACTTTATATTACAAACATACTGGCAGCAAATGAATTCAAATCTACGCAAGGCATTCTCTCCACAGTCCCACAGCTGCAGGCCCAGAAGAAAAGCACTCTGCCATTTCTCAGCTTCACTGGCCAATATACCATTGTTGAATATTTGAGATAAATTGGACATATTTAACCATATTTACTTTTAATTGTGTAAAATTACTCTTAAACAATTCATTCTAGACCTACCTGTGGTTTCATAGTGCATGTTAGGAATATTCAGGCGGCCAGACGTGCAGCAGAGCAGTTTTTCCCAACTCCACTCTTGCCAGAGATGAAGATCTTATAGTGAACTGTGTCCACAGCTATGTGTAAGGGGCATCACTGGAGACCAACAGACCTGTAAAACAGTTTTAAAGGGGTTTCTTTTTGTGTACTGCTTGGTATTAATAATACTTTTCACAGTCATGACAGTGTCAAAATGATGTTCTGGTCAAAGATCACTGACATATAGGTCTTAATTAATTATATACAACATGACAGCCTGGAAGTAGCTTTCAAGCAATTATATCGCGCCCCCTGAATTAGTTTGTCTATCATTTGATTGATCAAGTACTGTATATGTATGTCACTCTTAGAAATTTCCTACATCTGCATTAGACATCACAAATTATTTAAGAAGAAAAAAAAAATAAAACACCACGTGACAATCCTAGGTCTTGTTTTGCCATCTTGTTTTTAGTGATTTTGTAAGGATTGTTTAGTGAACAGTATAAGGTATTATAGAGACGGGCTTGTAACATTTCATTTACTTTACATTGTTCTCTTTACACAAAACTCAAACATAAGTTATGACATAATTTTCGGATACAGCCTCGTAAGACAATTAAGTCATGTTTACAAATGCTACCAACTCTCCCTACATCTAGAGCCAACCTTGACAAAACCCACATCATGCCACTACCAACGTTGTTTTGGTTAGTGATGGTGGAGATGTATTATCTATACTTTGTGCTGCTAGATCCATGTCCATGACAATACAATACATCACAAAAATGTTATGTAGAACACATTTCCTGAAATACTGTGTTGTATAATCAAAGCCTTGCTGTTACATATACCTAATAATGTGCTGCTTTTGAAAACTATTGTGATTCAACCAAATGGTACAGTTTCTTAGTCATACCGAAGTTTTTTGCGTTTCTTCTTGTGTAGAATTTTGCTGAAATATTCTTTGCTGTCTTTACATCGATGCCAGTCGGCTACTACGATTGATCCGGAGGAAGGAGGAACATGCGCCATGTTGATAGCTCTAACTAGCTAGTTGTGCTGCTCAGCTAGCTAACTAAAGGTAACGTTAGCGCCACTCTATTAAGGTCAGTTTTTATCAAAAAAGGTCAGACTGTAGATCGACTGTAGCGGAAGACCGTTGTTAGTATTAAAATACTATAAACAGTCTTTTCTCAACATAAAGCGATTTAATAACAACTGTTATCGGCTAATAACATTTAACATTTAATAGCATAGCTAGCTATCTAGCTAGTGGTGCAGCCACCTGACAAAAACTCCGTAATCTAAAAACATCCCTTGACATGTGTTATATATAGCTACGCATGCATATCCTTTTCCCCAACAAAAATATTGTATGTTGTTGCCTTTTGTAAATAAAAAAATAAAAATAAAAATAAACATCCCTTGACATCTGCTTCCTGACGTTACGTCACTTCCGTGTTTTTTTTCTTCTTCTTTGCGTTTTAACGGCAGTTGCATCCTTAATGTTGCACTACTGCCATCTTCTGGATTTAGATAACTCCTACATCTTCTGCCTCGGCCACTTTCACCACATTGCAGTATGTTCTTTTGCTCCATTACCTGAATAAAATCACAACACCTGCTTACTGTATTTCCTGCAAATGTTTGTCAATTTTTAGTGACAGGCAATGTTTTTAAATGTTTGATTTGGAAGTATTACATAAATTAAATAGTTGGATAAATAGAAATAGCCTGGCAAATGAAGCATTGAGCATGGCAGATTTGTCTGGTTCTGTGAACTGGAAATCTGGGTATAAAACAGGAAATGTTACAGAGTTACAGGTTCTTGGGTCAGTGTAAAACAGCAACAAAACAACACAATTGTAATTGTAAATGTAAGCCTCAGAGAGTTGCAGGACACGTTAACGGGTTTAGTTAGTCTAACAAAAGTTGTGTAAATATTTCAGGTTTTTGTGCCCCCTCCGCTGTTGTTTGGCCTTGATTTTCACATGACGTTAACAAGAGCATTATGGAAAATCTCACTTTTTATACATTATTTAGTTCGATGTTGGGTTCAAGTGCAGTGGAAGGGGATTTTACATATTTCTGATGGCGTATGAATGGTGCATTGGGTCGCTTTACCCACCACCAGAGGCGCTAAACTCAGCAGCATTGAATCATCAAGTGCAGGGAGGGGGCATTAGGCATTATATGATAGCCTGTGAGCTCTCACAGTCAGGGCCCCACTGCTCTCCATCGTCATCTTCTACACCGATATAGGGTCCACACCTGATGGTAGTTTGCATTGAGGTGGGAAAAGTGTTTGTG
Organism: Etheostoma perlongum; assembly: GCA_026937815.1. NCBI lineage: Eukaryota > Metazoa > Chordata > Actinopteri > Perciformes > Percidae > Etheostoma > Etheostoma perlongum. Next base: position 26,614,245 of record CM049374.1, on the reverse strand, counting down.
ACTTTGTGCCATCTTCTCCAGCTGCATAATGTAGAGAAACACAAGTGGAAGGCATACATTATTATTGGTGTTTGAAAAGTTACAGTCAAAGAATTTGTACACATTTCTTTTAACATTGTTGTAAGATCAAAGTCCCTTTGAGCTGTTCTGTAATCCTGCTCCAGTAATCCATTAGATTTAATCCATTACTATAACTTGAGTACTTTTAGGTCATTTATATGTTGATATTATATGCATTCATGTTGGTTGCGAAGAATAATATACAGCCAAAATAATAAATACTTCTATCAAAATTACTTGATATATACTTCCTCTCAAGCCAAATTCAGCAATCAAACAACAGGTCACATTACGATTTGGCGGTTACTATTACAGATCGGGCCATTTTACTAAACCAGGCTGACTGACTGTATGGCTCACCTTCTCCGCATGCACCTCAATCAGGTTGTTGGAAATTGTGATGATAACATCTTCTGGACAAAATTCACTCACATCGACTGTGAACTGAAAAATGTCTCCAATGACCTGACCTTCCCTGTAGATATGAGTGACCCAGCACAGAAACCATTTACAGCCTCAAATCTTCAGTCCTCAATTCTCTAACATTCACCATACAAAAAAAATCCTGGTCAAAACATGCTATTAGAAAAAATCAATCTTTGTTAATCTGACCTGTAAATTTTTGTCTCAGTCTGTTGAGGCAAGTATCCCAATCTTCAGAGAAAATACCTTGACCTTTCTCCATAAAGGCTGAGGAGGTTGTTGTGTATCTATATTCTGATCCAGAAGAGGTCATTCTAATCTCTATATATGTGTGGGTGTGGTAGAGATTCAGCTGTGGAACATAACACAGATTCTGATATTCAAAGTGTACAGGGAACTGGAACCCAAGCTGTCGTAGTCCGTGGGTCAGAAGGCCACACCCCAGACTGGCAGTCTTTGTGGTTGGGGTGTGGAGCAATTGTGTGAAGGCTAGAATGTTTATAATTATTTGATATTGGGTTCCGCAAGCCAAAAGCAAGGTGCTGTATTATGGTCAAAGTATTTGAGATTAAATTGAATTGGGCTTTTTAAGCGATTTCCTGGTCATGAAATGACACTGTAATGTTATTAAAAAAACCTGGAGACTGTGAAATGATAGAGCAAGTTGTGTGTGTAGGTATTTTGCCCACCGTAAAAAGTTGAGGGGCTGATCAACTCCAAGGTTGACAGGCGTCACTCAAAACAAGCCTGTGAGGCTGAAGTTAAGTTGTAAAGAAAAACCAAACTGTTAAGACAAAATTGCTTTTGTATTTGCAATTCAGTCGGTGGAGTAAACATAGTAACTGGCCAGAGGGCGGTATCAGTTGAAAGGTGTCCTTCAAGCAACCTATGTGTCGAAGAGTCATCATAAGTTTTTGAAAGCAGGAAGGTTAAGAGCTATATGTGGCAGTATTGCATAATTTATTTCTGCAGAGGTTGAGTAAGCAAAAAGATTCATGAGCCAGTATCTGTTGAGTGAGCAAATATATTAAAAGATGTACGAATAGATTAGGATACAAAACTGTATTGAAGCTCTGATGTTACAAGAGTTAAGTGACTCAAAATTCTAAAATGAAGTCAGAATTCTGAGATTAAACTCAGAACTCATGTGGTCCTCTTTCGTAGTTAGCAAGGTATAGAGTTTTTATTTTTTTGAATATTTAGGTTTGAAGTAATTCAATTTTTAGCTACTGATGTTTATATTACGTCTGCATCACTGTTACCATCCTAGTTCCACATAATAGCATGTTAATAGTTGATAATGGGCAGGTATTTATCATAAACTGAAGCACAAAATTCAGAAAAACCCAAAAGTCAGGGTTCACTAAAGCTCACAAACACTGTAAATGTCTAACATTTATGGCAAGCCATCCAATAGTTAATGAGCTGGTGCTAAAATTGCCAGGGGATCACCAATGCCAGGCTTCATCCTTTGGCAACATAAATGTCTGTTCCAAAGTTTGTGGCAATTAAAAAACAAATACTAGTTGACTACTAAGTACAAGAAAGTAATCCAGTAACAAGGAAACACTAATTTTATTTAAACATAAAATACACCTGCCTGACAAATATGCCTGTGATCAGTCATTTGTTACGCAACGAATACATAAATACAAAATAAAATACAAAAATAAAATAACATTAAGACATGAAAAAAACAGACTGGAAAGTGCATCAGTGGGATGCAAAGACTAAACAAAACATAAGAATGTGTGGGATTCATTGCCCTGGAGTGGAATAACCATTCCAAATGTAATAAGTGTCACTGATCAACAAAAAATAGAAAACAAACTGACTTAAGACCCTGCAGAAAACACTGGCATAGTGAGTGCTTGGAAGAAAACCCCTTAATCATAAAGAGTATTTAATATGTCAGTCATTCAGTGAATACAAAACCAAGCAACTCTCACAGTGTCTCACATTTTAATTTACTTTCATAATAGTTTTATTTACTACATCACATAAGTTGTTTATGTTCAACATATAAAACCTTTTACATAAAGATACCATTTGTCTTCTGTCATTATAAAGCACAAGGTAAGTTTTTGATCTCCAGTCCTTCTTGAGTCGCTTGGAGGGTCCTCTTCAGCCGCGCCACAAAAACCCCTGCAGTGCTCAGTTTCACCCCCGCCCCTTCAGTCCTCCCGTGTGTGAGTGAAATGGCTTGGCTATCAAAGTGGCTCGGTCAAATGCACTTTGATTCTGAGGGGAATGCTTAGGATCGCCAAACACGCCGAGGGGAGTTTTGTCTCCCTTTCAGACCCAGGATGCTGTATGCTATCCTCGTATGTGACCGGGCAACCGAACCCAATGTTCCTGATGTCTCTGAAAGGACAAGATAAATGATACCATTTTCAGTGGGCTAAAAAACCATATGGAAACTCTCAATGAATTACCATTTCAAATAGTGAGCTAAAAGTTGTGGATCAAAAATATATTGCTCATCTGACTGAGTGGTGGTTCATCAGATTAAAAAAAAAAAGGCCACGGGCTGTAGAAGTTATGGCAGCAGAATGACAGGAATGACATGGGCAGAGGTAGGGTGGAGGATTTCTGCATTCACAAACTAGATAACAAATGTTCAAGCTGAGAGCTAAATGCTTTCTATGTGTTACAACATGTGGCCTGGTGCCAGATGAATCAGTGCAGCTCTGTCTCGCTGCACCTGTGCCATGTGTGCACTTACCATGCCTCAAGGCGAGCACCTGCTCCATGGTTGTGATCCCGGGCGCGGGCGAAGCTATTGCTGTACTGGTTCATTTTGATGGACTCCAGCCACTGGGCACCGACCTGAACGTAGTGCCGTCACAGCCGCTGGTGCTGGGCAGGCGGATGGACACGCCATGGGGGGAACAATCCATATTTTGGATTACTCATCAGTTACTTTACTGTATACTATGTACACTGAGTGCACAAGTGAAGATGTTCACTTATTATTATGTAATCTAGTTGTGTAATTCTCCACAGAATTCATTATACCCTGAGAAGATTAGTTTCATTTATAGTAGTTCTTCTAATTTTGTGTCTTTCACTTTGTTAACAGGAAGGAGCTCATGCCTTTAAAAGGGGAATATGCTTCAGCAACTAATGATTAACTATGCTCTATGTAATGTATTTTGTTATGGACTTGATTTGAGGACTGTGTGTTTATTTATATATATATAAAAAAAAAAAAATTTTCCCCTTCATACCGTGGATCAAAGTCAGCGATGGTTTTCAAAGACTCTGGGCTTTGGAGCAGTTTGTCCAAAAAATGTTGACGATGTCTGAGAAGCGAGGCCGCTTGAGCGGTCGCTCTGCCAACACTGCAGCATGAGCTGGTTGATAGCAGAGGGGCAGTCCATTGGAGCAGGAAGCCTGAAGGCCTCTCGCAATAGCCTTCATGACCTGAGGAATAGTGAAGGCAGTGCTTAGATCTGAGGTATATTTCTGAGTGTAGTGACAGACTCATTCTGAAAAACTGCTGTGTTCGTATGTTGACATTAAGAGTTCATTTGAAGAGGATGGCGGAAACTACTCTAGATGTCAGGCAGCTTTCTATCACCACCGACCCCGCACAGACTCGTGGTTATATTAAATTAAAGTTTGACCTTCACAGGCCAAAACAATACTTCAGCTCAACTGTAAAAGCTAGAAAGACAACGTGATATCTGAAACATACCATGGTTGCTCATGTCCCAGTGGGCTTGCCAAATGCCATGACTTCCATGACGATGCTGAAGCTCCACACGCCGCTGGCTGAAGTGAATTTCCTGTAAGCGATGGCCTCAGGGCCGCCCAGCGGATGGGGGATTTTACCTCCCCTGACAGAAGAGAAACATCAACAAATCATTTTAATGGGTGAAGGGAGTGGGAAACACAAGGCGCTGACAGACCAACACCTTATATTGACACTTGAGAATGAAAAATACCATAACAGTCTGGCATTTGTTACTAGAAAAAAGAACCAAGGGTTGTTCACTTCATGAATTAAGACTGTGAAATGTAGCTGTTAGACTTACTTTGTTGTGTATGTGCCCCTCAGCATCATCTCCAGCACACGCGAAAGCCCAAAATCAGACACTTTACACTCCAAGTTGCTGTTAACCAGAACGTTTCTTGCTGCCAGGTCCCGGTGGACGAAGTTCATATCGGGCGAGGTATTTCATGCCAGCAGCTATTCCACGCAGCATCCCCACAAGCTGATATGACAGAATCTCTCCATCACGGTCCTAAAGGGAAAAATACATATGTATGAATACATAATATCATGTTTAAGTCATTTGAACTTCTTTTGACCAAATGCATGCACCTACCTTCAGATATGTGTCAAGAGCTCCTGTTCTCCATGTATTCAGTCACTATCATGGCATGCTTGACTGAAAATGTAAAACAAAAACATGTTTAGTGAAAGAAAAGGGTACAAGAAGTTGATTCTAATAAGTTGAGAAGGATTGTTAAGCTCCTCTCTGAGGTTATCCACTCACATTTTGGTGACAACTCCTCCAGACGAATGATATTCGGGTGCGAACTGACCCATGATGCTGGCCTCCGCTCAAAAAGTCCTGCCTCTGTTTCTCCGAGTACCCCGGCTTCAGGGTCTTGATTGCGACGGCCACCTCCCCTCTCCTGGGAGTCTTCATCACGCCCCAAAACACTTCCCCAAACTCTCCTGATCGGCAGACGGACAGCAGGAGGAAACGTTAGAAACTGTGCTCTTAACATTTTATTAAATGAAAGACAGGCGATTAAAAAAAAAATTTTTTAAAAAAAAACACTTACCAACACCGATGACTTTTTGTTTGCTGATGGCACTCGGTCAATTTCTGTGACAAACTTCTGATGGCAATGTTAGGGTCCTCATACATGTGTGGATCAATGTAAGTCTTCAGAGGCTTGGAGCTGATCTAAGGAGAGGAAGTAGTGTCCAGTTTGTTAAGCTAAATAATAACTTAATGAACTGTTGTTGTTATTATTATTATTATTATTGCATGTACAGAATGGTTTTCTAACCTGTTGAGAAGTAGGGATCTTCAGCTCCTCTCCTGCCACGAGAGCTCAGTCTTCTGAGAGGAACACAAGAAGAATCACTACTAAAGGACTAAACAAAATACAGACTGGCTATTTTAGTAATTGCAGGTCAGTCTCTGCTGAAAAAGACAAAGGCTGTATTTAATAGCAATACCAGCTATTACTGATAAATCCTCCCTGAGCTGTCATAGCAGAATATCTTTCATTTACTGGCGCTTGTGGAACATAATCACACAGTTTGCAGGTATGTAGATAACATTTATCTGAAAGACACAGGCGTTGCATGTGGATCTGAAGCATGTTACTAACCGCCTACGCAGCAGCAGAACGGCCACCACGATGAGAAGAATAACTGCTACTCCAACTACAGCTCCCATCACCATGGCCGAGTTGTTCTGGATCTGAGACTCAGCTGTGCAAATCACAGAAAGGGAAACATTTATCAACTCAAGTGTGTGAAATAAAAGTCCACACAGAGAGATTTGGGAAAATAGTTAATCTTCTATAGATTTAGCTGGTACCTAATGGGGAAGTTAGGAACTCGTGTCCCACACTGTAGCTGCCGGGGGTGTCCTTCAGACCCAGTGCCTGGACCCTGAACATGTAAGTAGTGTCTGGGGTGAGGTCATTTATCTGGACGGAACTTTTTTCCAAAATCAGGACTGTGTAGGTGGTCACATCACGCTCGCCCTCGTCATCCTGTGAAGGGGAAAGTGGGTGGATTAGAATTTGGTCGGAATAATTTGAACGAGGGAAGGAGAGACAAAAGAGCACAAAGCACTCAGTCATACTTTTCTGCGGTACATAAGCTCATAGCGGTGATTGATGGGGCTGGAGGCCTGCGAGACAGAGTCCAGGACAGAGTCAGACTGGTGGGGCCGCGATCATCCAGATGGATCAACGTCACCTTGGGGGATCTAACGGTTGGTGAGACAGGAAGCAAAAAATAATGGTTAGAGACTAATCATAGTCTTTGAAAGGACGTTTGGAAATGAAAGCCTTTGAGATTTAGTGGGTCACACTGAATTCCTCTTTGTGTAGTAAGCCCTTCTTCTACAATAGTTTTTACTGACAAATACAATATTATATTAAAAAACGTGTCTAAAAATGTCTGGAGACAAAAAGACCCTCAAAAGAAAAACATTAAAATAGTTGCATCACCTTTGATACTTCCTGACTTCCTTAATTTCATGAGAAATGCGTATAAACATAAGTATACACAGATGGCAAGATTACCACTTCAATACTACATATTGGGTTTTAAAAAGGTTTTGCTTGATTTCACAATTATCATTATCCCACACATACAGCAGTGGTGTCTGTGGGATTCCAAACGATGAGGAAGACTGCCAATTAGAGCAGAACACAAGGTTAAATCTAAGAAAAAAGGATTAAAAAAAGCTTTTCATGTGACCTAAGCTCACCTGTATAGTCCAGAGCAGTGGTAATTCTGCGATGGGTCGATCAGTACCGAACTGGGACACGCCGCTGTGAGCCTCCACTGTGAACGCGTAGTTCAGATGAGAATCTAGGTCACTAACGACAAACCGTGGAGTCCTGCAGGTCTGGGTCCTGGCTCAAACGGATCTTCTCACCACAGGGGAACACACAAGCCCCCTGTCGCAGTGCTCGCACACCACGCCAGGGAAGGGTCTCTGCGGCCCCCCGGGTCACCAGCGGCGGGCTCCAGGACAGCTGCAGCCGGCCTCTGATGACAGGGTGGTGGCGGTCAGGTCACGGTGGGCACTGGGTGGAGCTTGGGGGAGGAAGTACATGACACAGACCGGTTAGCCTGATCTTCTAAACGTTGACTTTATCTGTAATATGACAGTGAGTGGTTGTTACCAGAGCAGGGTGACGTAGGAGGGTCTGGAAGAAGAGCGGAAGAAACCTTCCTCACATTGGCATTCGGTGGCGCCAGTGTGGACGGCTTGGTGTTATCAGGACAAACCTGACATAACTCACTCGATACAGAAGGCTTGAAGTAGCCTGGTTTGCATACTGTGTGAGAGAAAGAAGGTGTGTGTTAGTTTAAGTCCAACATTAGGAGGAACTGTGAAACAATCAAACACAGGAAGGAATGACTGATCTGAATGCAAACAATGAAGCAGTCTTTGTAATACCAGCTTGTTTCGACTGACAGGAAGCATTTGTTGTGAGCAACCTATAATCACTGAGGCTTTGTATCCAGAGGAATGAAAGGGTATTCCCAGACGACCTGCCTCCACTCAGCACTTTTTTTTCGCCTAAAGGCCTAATCTCAGGTCACACTGCCAGTGTCAACCGGATGACAGCAGAGCATTAAATCCACCAGGTGATCTGATCTGCCTTTCCCCTGTGAACTCCCCAGCTCATATTCTCTGGCAGATAACATATCTGTTTTTTGCCAAAGGAAATGGCACCTTGACACGGGTAGAGAGTTGGGATGGACATGTCAGCACACAGATAAACAGCCTTCCAGGGCACGAGGTTAATGAACGTGCAGAGTGGACAGAAACCAGAGCACACATGCTGCAATTCAGTCTGAGGCTGACGTTTCCTCTTTCTTTCTTCCTTCCTTCCTTCCGTTGACCGCCCCTCCGACACCAGTCGCAGAATTACAACATCCGAAGCTTCAATAATTAGAAGACGAGAGAATCAGGAAAGAGGAAAAAGCTGCTGGAGACGAGTATGATTTTGTGTTTATGGAAACAGACGCACACACTTTCTGGGGGTGATAAAGGGCTTCAGCACAGTAAAAAGAACGGATCTTATGAAAGATCTCCTCTGTCTGCTTTCATTCTGCTGTCTCTCTAGGGAGGAGTCTTTCATCTGGCCCCTGTGCTGGTGGCCGTTGAGATGAGGTTGAGTGAACCCTGGATTTAAGACGTGGTCGTGGTTTTTGCCATTCAGGCAGAAGGACCTTTGCACTCCAAGTATTGCCGCAATGGAGGAGAAGGAGCAGGTTGAGTTTGAGTAGGAGGGATAAAGATGAATGGATGGATGGATGGATGGGGGATGAGGTTAAAGGTCTGCAGCACCAACAGAAGTTCTCTCTGGGGAGTCACCAGTGGCTGTGGGGGTGTAGCGGAGTCCTTTTAGTATAAGCAGAAAGGGGCCAGCCCATTTCATCTTGAGCTGCAGCAGCAGGACCTCTGTCACGTACCAAAGAAACTCCAGCCCTATTCATCTATTGTCTAGGAGACTGGACAGAGTGGTGTCGTAAATATGTTGCTGATCTTATTATACAGCTCGTGAATGGCAGCATGGGTGCTGATAACAAACATTGTTAATGCAAACTTTGGAAATGATTGTTTACGATTACTTTTGGAGTTTTTAAGCATCATTTTGTTAATCAAAATAACATTTTCGCTTTGATCTAAAAACTTTCATTCAACCAACTCATATTTTCCCCATCATGATGGATATTGTTCATCTAATTGTCCCACGACCTTTCGACACACATATGAAAAGGACTCATGTTCCGCACCGGTGCATCTGTTAATTGAATCGGTTTCGTGTTTTGTGTCGGCCCATTGTTCTAATGAGTGGGAACATGGATTAGGGAGCTCGTTGCGCGTGTTAACAACCAGATGAAAGAACAAATGGAGGCAAAGCGGGGTATGTCATTGGTTAACAGCTGTCCTGTTGCTCTACTGATCCTCTTGACTAAATTACACTCCACACCCCTAACTCAGCACCACCCCTCAAACTAACCACCCTCGCACCAACTGTCGACTGACTCCCCACCCTCCGACTCCGACCAAGGACAACCTTCTTATTTGTGTCAGTCGGCATTCCTCCTCATCTCACTTTACTTCCTTTTCCCACAACAGTTGTGCTCTTCAGTGGAATGCACATGCAGGCTAAGGATATCACTCTCTCAAGTGAAAATGGAAATAGGGAGTTGGAACAAACAATGGCATAATATGTGTTTAAAACCCATGTAATAAAAACATGTTTCCTGCTTTTTATACTCAGATCATCCTCCCAGACTTTGGAATTACACTTTCTTCCCGCCCATCATATAAATAATTCCTGTCTTCCTCTTATAACTTCCGCTTCAGGTGCTCGGCTCAGAGTCCACCTGTGGCCAGAAACCTCAAAGACTCAAACATTCCTCTGCCATGAAGTCCTCCCCTCCTTCCTCTATATAATCTGTCTTCATTTTTACAACCTCGGTACAAGACTCACTCTTTGAAGCACTGTACTTATCTATCAATGGTATGCAAGGCTAAAACTAACAAGAGCTTCCATTAACTATTATCCTAATCTTACAAGTAATAGATTATTTGTTTGGTCTATATAAAGCCACAAAATAATGAAGTTATCATAACTTTCTGAAGCCCAAAGTGATGTCTTCAAATGTGCTGAACAACAGTCCAAAAAAGAAAAATCCTGATAATTGAAAAACTAGAATCAATAAATCTTCTTTTTTTTCTATTTTTTTTTTTTTTTTTTAGAAAGAAATGACTTAAACAATGACTCAATTATCAAAATAGTTCCCATGAAATCGCTCAATTATTTAAGCCGGTCGAAGCAGTTTTATAGGAAATGACTTCAAAAAGAGACCAAACTATGCCAGCCAAGGTGACTCGGACCATCAGGAGTCATAAACCGCAGCCTGACTCAGTCTAACCTCTTATAGGCGTGTCGGCCCCGTCCCTGTAATCTGTGGTTCCTGTCGCCCTAGCAACTGGCGCAACATAAATACATGCAAAGAGAAGACGCACCACTCAGGTACATTCTGACACATTCTCACGGCCACTTCCTTTAGTCAATCAGCGGTGCAGGTGACGCGAGGGTGAAAGAATTCCTTTCAGAAGTCCCCACAGCATGCTGTGCCCTTCCTCCCTCCTTCCTCTTCTCTCTGTACACTCTCCTCCTCCCACGTTTCCTCCAGACAGCTCAACATACCACACCCAAAGGCCAAAGACAAATTCCACACAAAATAAATAGGAGCACATACGGTATGAGCATTGCAGTTACGTCTTTTACAGTACAAATCTTTTTTTATATGTACTCGCAGGTTTTTCTTGGGGGCAGTACATATTGCAAGGTGTTTGCATACTTAACCTTATTATAGCTGTCCCTCATATTGACAATAGCTTAAACCTTTAACAGTGTGTTCCCAAATTGCTATTAGCTTTCAATTATATGTATATTGTTTTTTTTTAACTAATAGGCAGATAGTTACTATTAAAACTACCTGCCTATAACTATCTGAATTGTTTAAAAGTGTGCCCTTATGTCATTTTAAAGAACATTTTCCTTATTTCATACTACATACCAATACTATACAGTATGTGACGTGCACTAATCTTCATAGTACACGGCATGTGCGGTTTGTATACAAGAAAGTAATATACTTTGCTATTTTGGAAAGGTGTTGTAAACTTGAAATCTCTTCCAAAAAAAAGCTAAATATTTTCACTAAGATTTAACCCTCAATTATTTTATTTTAAACTTTTTTCAAGATTTAATTGGCCCTTAATGTTTCTACTGAGCAGTGAATTGTGTACGTTATCCTTGTACTCCTTGTACTGTACGTTATCACCACCTAGCCATAAAACCTCAGCCCAACCCCATTCCTAAGTCCTGAGAAAAAGGCAGTGGAGAATGAGCTATTGGCCAACAGATAAAGAGATGAGGCATTGACGGGAGACTATCTATAGCACATGGAGCAATCTGTGGTTGCCGTAAAATCCAAACAAAAACAAGTTTAGACATCTTCCCAGTTTCCTCCCTTTCCAATGCTGATCCTGCTGTACCTGACCCCTTTCAACACAGATATCATATGACAGAGATAAAGTGTTTTTGTGAAAGATTTCCAAACAAACCAGACATAATTAACATTCCTCTGCGCTCATTCCTCACACTTTGCCAAAGTAGTGGCTGGAAGAGTTTAATTTACTACAACTCCCTGGCAACGCAAACACGTCTCAGTTGAGTGCGTGGCATATTTCTGGCAGTGTGCTTACCTTGGCAGGAGTCCCCAGTGGTTTCGTAGCCGGCGCGACACTGGCACTGGCCCACAGGAACCACCCATTCACCCCTCAGCTGTACAGTAGATGCGTGGTGTGGCCTGACTGATGGCATTCTCCACACAGGATCCCTCCACCTCCCTGAGAGCATCCGCCACCGTCTCCGGGAAGGTCGCCAAGCTCTGCACTGTGGATGGACATGTCTTGTAGTACACTCTGACAGAAAGCAGCGCCACACAAGCACCCATGTCCTGAAAAGCCAGGTAAAAACCCTTCCTAGACAGAGGCCCCTATGGTCCTCGTCTCTGTGTTGACCTTCAGCAAGCGGCCCCGCGTGACCTCATCAGGAGCGATGGTGGCCACTTTGCGAACTGGCCTTTGCGGAAGTTGGTTCCCACATCGGCATCAGCCTCCGAGATGAAAAGGTTGAAGGTTTCTTTGCAGGCGACGGAAGCACCATCAAAAGTGTTACAGTCTCGCACAATAAAACGGAGCTCCACAGAGACTCTCGTGGTTCCTGGGCGGCGCTGGATGAATGTTGTGCGTAACCAGTTGTCCTGTTCAGTAGAGTCTATGCTGCAAACACTGTAGGTATAGAAAAGTGAGCCGT
>CM049374.1:26572740-26601640 GCA_026937815.1 Etheostoma perlongum | reverse complement strand
GCTAAGAAAGATGGCGTGATATGATCGAAAACTCCAGAATAGCCACTAAATGGACCTGGTGGTGAGATAGTTTGGTCAACTGCTGTTTTCGAAGGTTAAGAATGACCTTTTCAATTCAATGTGTTTTAGTTAAAGTCCGAAATTCTAACATGGGCTATCACACTCACGCACGCATATAAACACACACACACACACACACACACACACACACACACACACACACACTATCCGCACCACTACCTTACAGACAGCTGTAATACCTATGATCACCAGCCCTCCCAAGTTGGCCGGCCACTGTGAAATGTAAATAGTAAACAGGATGGAGCATCCTGAGTGTGTGCGCTTCTTTGAGTGTGTGGGTGTAGGTGTGCGTGTGTGTGTGTGCGTGCGCTTCTTTGATTGTGTGTGTGAGGAGAGGAGGGGAGGGGAGTGGAGGGGTTGGCTGCTAAAGAAGAAGAGAATGAGCCCATGCAGAGCCTGCTATAGCCCAGCTGTCACTGCTATAACTTCAGACTTGAGAGACCACAGGATGCAAGCCGGAGGGCCAATGTGAGTGTGTGTGTGTGTGTGTGTGTGTGTGTTGCCCATGTAAGAATTTGGGCCCACAGCCCCCAGGCATTCCCCACAGCCCCTGGCTTCCTTCCTCCCTTTGTTAAGCATGCAAGGCAGACTTCGTCAAGCTGAGCACACAAACGAATGCATATGAATGTGTGCTGTCATCTTTATTAGGCCCCTTTGCCAACACCCATTAAATTTAACACAGGTCTTTAGTCTTTACTGAAGGAGATTCCACTTTCAGTCATGCTCTCGTCCCCCCACTATTACTTGCTAGACGAGGAGGATTAATAGTGACCTCAGTCTATAGGATACATTTGAATACACATCCTATTACACACTAATAAGAGAAGAAAATACTGAGCAATGAACAAAGGCTGATTTTTTAATGGTTGTTTATGGCTGGTTATTTGATATGTGACTTTAAAGGCAAAAGTAATTAATGGTGGTTTTATATTTCAGAGGTGGGACAATCTTTCTTTTGATTCTTAGTAAGATATCTGTCTCTACCTGCAGCATTCACTGCTCTTTGATGAGGTCAGTGCCAATAAAGCAGTGATGACAGATCAGGGCGAAGCCACAAATAGACATATCCCATGCATGTATGACTAATGCTCCGTGTTTTTAACCACATTCTCACATTTCTTCTCTTCATAAAGCAAAAACTTGTTGTAGCGTGTTCTTTCTTTTGTTTCTCAACGCTACGCCGCACACAACATTGTCCACATACACAGCAGACACCCACCCTCAAATTCCAGTTAAGAGAGGTAGTGTTTTCAGTGTTTTTAGAGGTAGCATGTGGAGCTTTAAAAAAATGGGATGACTGAGGCTTTTCAGTCCATACAACAGAGCACATAATGAGGAAGCTTCCACAACACCAATCCTGTTTGTGAGGAACATAAAAGCATGGTGGTTGGGCATTAGTGTAATAAAGCACACAGATAAGTTACAATTTGTGGTTGTGTGTTTTTGGTGAGGGACTTTAGGTACCTGTATTAAATGTGCAGAGATAAGGGACTTCAAATCTGACTTTCTGTTGTAGTTTATTTGTGTAAGCTTATCAGGACATGTTTTCATATTGTGTCAATACAAGTACATTGTAAATTAAACAATGTCGTGTTTGTTGGGCTGAGATATCTTGGGTAAATACAAACTCCTTTGTGGGTCAAAACGCCCTACCTCATAGGATTATCTCAAAATGCAATGTCGTCTTTAGTCTCGTTCCAGCTGAATCAGACCCACATGTCTGATTTTTTTCAGTGATTCAAATCAAGCTTGATAAAGTTGCCAAGTTTCTTAACTCTTGAAAATTTGACCCTGTTGGACACATGGTTATCACTGAAAAGCCATGTTTTTGCAGAAAGCTCTCCATTATTTCACTGCAAGTATACTTTTACATACTGTGATTTCTACAATAAATCTCAGATGAAACCAAAATAAAATAAAGAACAATAAATAAATTTACACTGGAGAGTCATTTACCTGGTGCTGTACTTAAGTACACCTTTAAGGTACTTGTACTATTTTTTTTATTTTCATCCCACAACCTTTATTTAACAGTTACACTTACTAGTTACTTTTCAGATTAAATGTTTATTTTATACAAAACATATTTTACAAATGATGATACATTGATATAGATTTAACTAGCCAACAGTATATGAAAGAGTTAAAATTAGCTCCACTTCCACAACTACAACAATACAGTACTGTTTGTTTACATGTTAAAGAATAAAAATTATTCCATTGGCCTAACAATGAAACACTTACAACCTGTATAACAATTTTATTTTTGACACATCAAGTACATTTTGTTGCAAATACTTCTGTAATTTTGCTGAAGTAAAGACTTTTACTTGTATGGAGTGTTTGCTTTTTGTTATTATTGTTATTTTACTTAAGTAAATAAGCTGAATACTTCTTCCACCACTGATGGTTATAGGCTATAGTCATCAAAACGTATAAAGAATGGCGTGAATCTATCGTTTCTTAACAAGGGTTTTGGGGGGGGCCTCGCTGAGATAATGGAAAACAGTAGGTGCACTTTATGTCGGCAGTCTACAAAAAGCCCCCAGTGCTTTCAATAGTGTCCCACCTCTCTGTTTGCTGATACCACGAGAAGTGTAAGGAAAGCAGGGGGTTGTGAGGGGAGCAGGGTCTGAATGACATGGCGTTGCTGCCACGGGCTGCTATTCACTGACCCACAAAATGCAGGCCCAGCCCCCGGTGTGAAGTACTTTTGTGTTGTCATCACCCACTGAAGCCAGGAACCAGAGGGAGGGGTGGTGGTGGGGTATTTGGTCTGATGTGACGCCGCAGTCTGCTCTTCAGCAGCACACATGCACTGTTAGGTGAATAAAAAGAAGCCTGTATTGTAATGAAAGCATTTGCATACTTGTGTGTTAGAGAGGGTGTTAGCCTTTGACACCTTTGAGAACTGGATGACTACAGAAACCACTTCTCGGAGTCTTAAGCATTAACACACTCGAAATAAACACCTTAGCGTACCTCAGTTTGTAGCCAAACCAATACAGAGAGACTTGAGTGCTTAAGATGGACGTTTCCTTCAAGTGGCAGTTCACACTCAAACTAAAGTGTGTGGGATCATTTGAAAGTGAAGGATATCTGAATCTTAAAGGGTAGTATCAGGTATTTACGGGATTGAAAAGAATTTTTTTCTTCTCAAGAGCGACATAAAACTGGAATTTGGTTACTAAACAGAACTGATATTTGAGCAATGAACAAGAAATATCGGTGGAAGTTTAAGATGAAAAACAGTATGAAAAGAGAAATACAACTTATAACACCATTTAGACCAAAATTCAACTTGAAATGCATCCGTTAATGTAAAAAAAAAAAGACAAATTAATTCTCATTACATGATTGGATTTCTTCTTCTTTTCCCATCCTGTTGGAATTATACTCATCATGTTAAACTACAATTTGTGTTTGTAAGCAATTGAAGTATTTGTCACTTGAAGGTCAGAAAGCCATAATTCAGCCCACACTTAACTTGTTAATCTATTATTTCACCTCCATCTTTCACTCTGTCTGTTGTATGATTAATGTCCGTGTATGGTAACGTTGGACAAGACAATGTCCGCCTCTTCAGTTGATTTTTTGGGGGTTCTTTGTCAGAGTGGCTGCCTGTGTTTGGCTCTTAAATCGAGGGGCTCTTCTTTCCAAGTACACGGCGCTTCACAGAGAAGACTTGACTCTGAAATTCCTCCAGATAAGAGTTGCTAGGTGATGCTATTGTCAGATTTTCTTTGTGGTCACATATTCATACCCAAATTGTAAGGTTCTTTATGAGGAGTGTCTCATTAGTAGTCATATATTCATACCAGACCACCCCCTCCCACTTGACCCCTCCTTTACCAGTCGTGGGAAAGACAAGTCCTGGACAAGACGTGAAGGATTCAGGCAATTATTTGGAAGACAGTCAAAAAAGATTGTCCAGCTTAAACACTCTTTCATTTCGAAAGTCTAGAAAAGCTAAGATTTGTGTTCTGTTGGAAACATTTAAAACCAGAACGTAAGATTCCAACACAGATAAAACATCTAAGAAGGTTTCGGAAATGTATATTTAAACACCAAGTGCAAATGTACCCAAGCTGGAGTAGAATGGATTATTTACATCCATTCAATTGTACAGCTTGGTACTCTATCTTTAATTAAATTCCTATGCCATGTGCAAGACACCAAAGCTACAGTTCATACAGATGCAAAGAACCAGAGGAAGATTCAAATGAAATCTGAAACACTTCATTTAAAAACAAAAAGAAATTTTTCCTGTACCTCTTCATTTTTTTTAATCCTCCCTGTCCTCCTTGGCTACTAGCAACTGCGTGGAGGATGGGTGGGGAGCCCGTGCGGGATCACGAAAGTTTTGTATCATGTGGACCGCACACGACAGTGTTGTAGTCATTAGATATAACAACTCATGGGGGTGACAGAAACTACGCACTACTACACTTAATATCGTAATCATTTATATATTTTTTTAATATTTTAATCAAGTTTTAAACTATTGTGCTGGTTACTAGTGGTGGAGAGAAACTACATATATTTAGGTAAAATTTTGTGGTACTAGAACTTTACTTTCCATTCCCATTTTAGTAGGCCTACGGTAGCATTTTTAATTTAGAGTTGGGGTTCTTTACAAACGTATACTTCATGCTTGTACTCCACTATATATTTTAGTAGGAAATATTGTGTGTTTTACACCACAAAATGTAGTTCTCACATATTGTTATAGTATAGTACTATACTAGTTACTCTGCAGAATAATATTTTATTTAGAAAACTGACAATCAATTGCTAAAGAATGATGAATTGATATACATCAAACTACCTGAAAGTATGTGAAGTACTTAGAATTAGCTTTACCTCACCAATGCTGGAAACAATTCATATGTAATAAAATCTATCAGGCCCATGTGTTTTTAGCTAAGTAATTTTTTATTTGAGTGTTACACTGTGGTAGTACAAACTTTACTTAAGTAAGGGATATAAGTCTACCACTGATTCAATATAATGATACTTTGGGATGGTTTATTTGCATAATAAAAACTTGAACATTGTGCTGATAGCCACTACTGTTCCCTACATTTACTTTAATAGCCCACTTAAACGCTGGTTTAGATTGGGGTATTTCTACTTTTTACCTAAGTAATCTGTGTACTTCTTCCATCACAGCCTGACACACTTGCAAAATGTTTAAACAATTAGGCTACTTAATCTTTTGCATTGAGCTTTTGTTAACATGAGTCAGTTGGACCTTATGTGGGATATGTAGAATATACATTAAGTTTGATTTGACATTGATTTATTCATTAAGTACAATATCGATGTAATAATTAAGAAAACATTTAAAAAAAAAATATAATACGACAGTTTAGTTAATCAAGGCGACACATCCTTCTCAATGAAACAGGTGCGGTCCAACAGGTCTGCCCCGCCCCCTCATTACCATATTCGGAGAACACATTCCAAAGCGCGCGGGGCGGGGCGATGACGCCACCTGTTTCTCAATGGTCTGCGTGCTCGTGCTCACCAGCCAGTAGAGTGAAATATTTGGAGAAGTGGACTCAGGGAGACAGACGGAGGAGAGAAGAGAGACTTGGGGATATAAAACCACGACTTACATACAATTTGCATGGAATCATGGGGCTCCGTCGGGTTAACTTGTTCTTGTTTTTATTCATCAGTCAAGTATTTATCAGCCTCCAGTCGAAAGAACGTAAGTAGCCTACTTTTCACACGTTGTGTAAAAAGAAATAAAAGTGTAGCCTAGCTTAACCGCACATCGTGAGTCAGGAGGTTGGAATTTGGTAGCCTGAGTTTAAGTTTTACGTCCGTTTTAAATTGTTAGTCAAAATTGCTTAGCCATATGGCTATAAACTTTTTTTTCTGTTTTTATTTCAGTCTGTTGCCTACATAAAACATAATATGCTATAGTTTGGTAAATGCCTCTTTTAATTCCCTTACTTTTTTAACGTTGTCTAAACTAGAATAGTTTAAATGATCAAAGAAATCACTTTAAAAAAAAATAATATGCATCAGTCTTTTTTGAGTGAATTACTTTTAGTTTTTTCCTGGCCTTTGTCAGTTTAGGGTTAAGGGGCACCTGTGAGATGCCTTAACATGTCAGACGTTTTGTTTCACTTGTGGTGCAGATTCATGTACTTCTCTCGTCATGGCAATTAAAACTGCCCACGCCTTTCTCAGACGTTATTAGTCCTGTATCCTGGACCTGGAGGACACGGTCAATGAAGTTCTGAATCAGACCGACATGCCTGATTAGACTGTCAAAGCATGGCATGTGCTCCCCATAAAGCTGTTGGCCCCGGAGATCAAGTCACAGAAGTCACAGAATTTAATTGTACAGTCATTTCATAGTCATGTTATAATTATTTAACATCCTTATAAACAACAAAAAATATACAGCCTACACTGTTTGGGCCAGAGGTGTATTAGGTCTGCAAAACATCAGCACAAACATATATATATATATATATATATATATATATATATATATATATGTGTGTGTTATAACTATGTCATAATGTTTCTCTGTTTGTTTCTGTAGAAGTATTGCTGGATATGAGAGCTTCAGGATCCGAGTTGGGGTGGTTGACGTTGCCATATGAGAACGGAGTGAGTATTTATACCTCAGCAGGCATTTTTAAGACTTCAGGTTCAAGACTTGAAACTTTCTTTTACCGAGTAAGACGACAAATGAAAAAAGGCAGCTGAAGATTAGGCGATGTGAGAAATTGAATAATATTTAGCAACCATAACATAAGGGCCTCTTTCTGCTCATTCAGTCTACTAAAAAAGCTCTTTGGGAGACATGGATGAGTGGCAGCACAATGAGGTTTGGTAGAGCTCAGCTAGTCTTGTGTTAACGCTACCCTTTCATAAAGAACTAACTTGATGGATGCCATTAAAATGTCATGGTTTAACCTACATTTAAATTTACAGTATTGATGTACATTTTACACAATTGCGGGAGATTTTTTCTATTCCAACACTAAACCATAAAACCGCATTTTTAGGATTTCCCTGTGATTCCTCTCTGAATTTAGAAATAACAGCAGCCGCAGTTGTGGGAAGACGTGCATTAAGTAAAAGAGAGGAAAAAACTGGTCCATGTGTAGAGAACCATCCCTCTATCTATAGTTCAGTGGCTTTCCATCTAAAAAAAGCCACAGGACATGGCCACTTCCACTGTGGGCTGCGTTTCTTCTTACGTTCTCAAAGATCTAAGGTTCTTGTTTTATCAGATAGGATTTCCCCTTGTCCATCAAGCCCTGCTTTGTTTTAATCCAACTTTCCACACTATACTTAAATTTGTACCAGGGTTTGCAATATGTGGTCGTGGCTTCAGCATAAAAAAAAGTATTTAAACGGTTTCTTTTCTAAATGCGGTGGTACTCTTTCTAACTGGACAACTGAAGTTTGGATAGTAATTATTAATTACTGGAAATGCAGTATTTAATTTGGCCAAAAATACAGAGGAGCTAAGATGTGAAAATCACTGACTAAATGACTGACTATGCCTCTCTTTGAATCAATGCCCATGGTTTTGCTTCTCTTTTCTAACAACGGTCAAGGTGATTTATTCCTTGAAAAACACCAGCACTGTACAGTAACACAAGAGGTGATCTGTTTTAATGTTAAATGGAGGCTTTTAATCTTTCTGCTCGTCAATGCTTCCTTCTTTAAAAGAAAAAATCTTAATTGCTGCCACTGTGCTTATAAAGCTCATTTAACTGCCATACATGTTGGTTAGTAGTCTACAGTAGTATTTGCTGGGTTTGTGTGCATCTCACACACACCCTTGTGTGTTAGTGGAAAACCACACACGCCGTGAGCACGGCACGTGTCCAGGCCAATAATCTTAATTTGTGGAAAAAACTCCAGCTCACTTCTGCACTTTATGAGTTTCTCTGTCAGCATGAAAGAAGAGGTGTTTCATCAATAAAACAAGTTCCCAGCCAGAACAAAGCCTGTGAACCCTGTACTTATTCCCTAAAAATCTTTTGTTTCTCCTTTTAATTATTGTGGCTTGTTAACCGTGACTTTTACCCCTCAAACTAATCCCTCTTGTCTCTCTTTATTTTTGTTCTGTTCTGCAGTGGGAGATAGTCCAGACGGTGGTGAACGGCTCACTTTTCTATACCTACAGTGTTTGCAGCATAGACTCTACTGAACAGGACAACTGGTTACGCACAACATTCATCCAGCGCCGCCCAGGAACCACGAGAGTCTCTGTGGAGCTCCGTTTTATTGTGCGAGACTGTAACACTTTTGATGGTGCTTCCGTCGCCTGCAAAGAAACCTTCAACCTTTTCATCTCGGAGGCTGATGCCGATGTGGGAACCAACTTCCGCAAAGGCCAGTTCCGCAAAGTGGCCACCATCGCTCCTGATGAGGTCACGCGGGGCCGCTTGCTGAAGGTCAACACAGAGACGAGGACCATAGGGCCTCTGTCTAGGAAGGGTTTTTACCTGGCTTTTCAGGACATGGGTGCTTGTGTGGCGCTGCTTTCTGTCAGAGTGTACTACAAGACATGTCCATCCACAGTGCAGAGCTTGGCGACCTTCCCGGAGACGGTGGCGGATGCTCTCAGGGAGGTGGAGGGATCCTGTGTGGAGAATGCCATCAGTCAGGCCACACCACGCATCTACTGTACAGCTGAGGGTGAATGGGTGGTTCCTGTGGGCCAGTGCCAGTGTCGCGCCGGCTACGAAACCACTGGGGACTCCTGCCAAGGTAAGCACACTGCCAGAAATATGCCACGCACTCAACTGAGACGTGTTTGCGTTGCCAGGGGAGTTGTAGTAAATTAAACTCTTCCAGCCACTACTTTGGCAAAGTGTGAGGAATGAGCGCAGAGGAATGTTAATTATGTCTGGTTTGTTTGGAAATCTTTCACAAAAACACTTTATCTCTGTCATATGATATCTGTGTTGAAAGGGGTCAGGTACAGCAGGATCAGCATTGGAAAGGGAGGAAACTGGGAAGATGTCTAAACTTGTTTTTGTTTGGATTTTACGGCAACCACAGATTGCTCCATGTGCTATAGATAGTCTCCCGTCAATGCCTCATCTCTTTATCTGTTGGCCAATAGCTCATTCTCCACTGCCTTTTTCTCAGGACTTAGGAATGGGGTTGGGCTGAGGTTTTATGGCTAGGTGGTGATAACGTACAGTACAAGGAGTACAAGGATAACGTACACAATTCACTGCTCAGTAGAAACATTAAGGGCCAATTAAATCTTGAAAAAAGTTTAAAATAAAATAATTGAGGGTTAAATCTTAGTGAAAATATTTAGCTTTTTTTTGGAAGAGATTTCAAGTTTACAACACCTTTCCAAAATAGCAAAGTATATTACTTTCTTGTATACAAACCGCACATGCCGTGTACTATGAAGATTAGTGCACGTCACATACTGTATAGTATTGGTATGTAGTATGAAATAAGGAAAATGTTCTTTAAAATGACATAAGGGCACACTTTTAAACAATTCAGATAGTTATAGGCAGGTAGTTTTAATAGTAACTATCTGCCTATTAGTTAAAAAAAAACAATATACATATAATTGAAAGCTAATAGCAATTTGGGAACACACTGTTAAAGGTTTAAGCTATTGTCAATATGAGGGACAGCCATAATAAGGTTAAGTATGCAAACACCTTGCAATATGTACTGCCCCCAAGAAAAACCTGCGAGTACATATAAAAAAAGATGTGTACTGTAAAAGACGTAACTGCAATGCTCATACCGTATGTGCTCCTATTTATTTTGTGTGGAATTTGTCTTTGGCTTTCGGGTGTGGTATGTTGAGCTGTCTGGAGGAAACGTGGGAGGAGGAGAGTGTACAGAGAGAAGAGGAAGGAGGGAGGAAGGGCACAGCATGCTGTGGGGACTTCTGAAAGGAATTCTTTCACCCTCGCGTCACCTGCACCGCTGATTGACTAAAGGAAGTGGCCGTGAGAATGTGTCAGAATGTACCTGAGTGGTGCGTCTTCTCTTTGCATGTATTTATGTTGCGCCAGTTGCTAGGGCGACAGGAACCACAGATTACAGGGACGGGGCCGACACGCCTATAAGAGGTTAGACTGAGTCAGGCTGCGGTTTATGACTCCTGATGGTCCGAGTCACCTTGGCTGGCATAGTTTGGTCTCTTTTTGAAGTCATTTCCTATAAAACTGCTTCGACCGGCTTAAATAATTGAGCGATTTCATGGGAACTATTTTGATAATTGAGTCATTGTTTAAGTCATTTCTTTCTAAAAAATAGAAAAAAAAGAAGATTTATTGATTCTAGTTTTTCAATTATCAGGATTTTCTACTGTTCTGTTTTCTTTTTGGACTGTTGTTCAGCACATTTGAAGACATCACTTTGGGCTTCAGAAAGTTATGATAACTTCATTATTTTGTGGCTTTATATAGACCAAACGAATAATCTATTACTTGTAAGATTAGGATAATAGTTAATGGAAGCTCTTGTTAGTTTTAGCCTTGCATACCATTGATAGATAAGTACAGTGCTTCAAAGAGTGAGTCTTGTACCGAGGTTGTAAAAATGAAGACAGATTATATAGAGGAAGGAGGGGAGGACGTCATGGCAGAGGAATGTTTGAGTCTTTGAGGTTTCTGGCCACAGGTGGACTCTGAGCCGAGCACCTGAAGCGGAAGTTATAAGAGGAAGACAGGAATTATTTATGATGGGCGGGAAGAAAGTGTAATTCCAAAGTCTGGAGGATGATCTGAGTATAAAAAAGCAGGAAACATGTTTTATTACATGGGTTTTAAACACATATTATGCCATTGTTTGTTCCAACTCCCTATTTCCATTTTCACTTGAGAGAGTGATATCCTTAGCCTGCATGTGCATTCCACTGAAGAGCACAACTGTTGTGGGAAAAGGAAGTAAAGTGAGATGAGGAGGAATGCCGACTGACACAAATAAGAAGGTTGTCCTTGGTCGGAGTCGGAGGGTGGGGAGTCAGTCGACAGTTGGTGCACGAGGGTGGTTAGTTTGAGGGTGGTGCTGAGTTAGGTGTGGAGTGTAATTCAGTCAAGAGGATCAGTAGAGCAACAGGACAGCTGTTAACCAATGACATACCCCGCTTTGCCTCCATTTGTTCTTTCATCTGGTTGTTAACACGCGCAACGAGCTCCCTAATCCATGTTCCCACTCATTAGAACAATGGGCCGACACAAAGAGCACGAAACCGATTCAATTAACAGATGCACCGGTGCGGAACATGAGTCCTTTTCATATGTGTGTCGTAGTCAGAAAGGAGCGTGGGACAATTAGATGAACAATATCCATCATGATGGGAAAATATGAGTTGGTTGAATGAAAGTTTTAGATCAAACTAAAATGTTATTGATTAACAAAATGATGCTTAAAAACTCCAAAAGTAATCGTAAACAATCATTTCCAAAGTTTGCATTAACAATGTTTGTTATCAGCACCCATACTGCCATTCACGAGCTGTATAATAAGATCAGCAACATATTTACGACACCACTCTGTCCAGTCTCTGACAATAGATGAATAGGGCTGGAGTTTCTTTGAGAGGTCCTGCTGCTGCAGCTCAAGATGAAATGGGCTGGCCCCCTTTTCTTATACTAAAAGGACTCCGCTACACCCCCACAGCCACTGAGTGACTCCCCAGAGAGAACTTCTGTTGGTGCTGCAGACCTTTAACCTCATCCCCCATCCATCCATCCATCCATTCATCTTTATCCCTCCTACTCAAACTCAACCTGCTCCTTCTCCTCCATTGCGGCAATACTTGGAGTGCAAAGGTCCTTCTGCCTGAATGGCAAAGTAACACGACCACGTCTTAAATCCAGGGTTCACTCAACCTCATCTCAACGGCCACCAGCACAGGGGCCAGATGAAAGACTCCTCCCTAGAGAGACAGCAGAATGAAAGCAGACAGAGGAGATCTTTCATAAGATCCGTTCTTTTACTGTGCTGAAGCCCTTTATCACCCCCAGAAAGTGTGTGTCGTCTGTTTCCATAAACACAAAATCATACTCGTCTCCAGCAGCTTTTCCTCTTTCCTGATTCTCTCGTCTTCTAATTATTGAAGCTCGGATGTTGTAATTTGCAACTGGTGTCGGGGGGCGGTCAACGGAAGGAAGGAAGGAAGAAAGAGAGGAAACGTCAGCCTCAGACTGAATTGCAGCATGTGCGCTCTGGTTTCTGTCCACTCTGCACGTTCATTAACCTCTCGTGCCCTGGAAGGCTGTTTATCTGTGTGCTGACATGTCCATCCCAACTCTCTACCCGTGTCCAAGGTGTCATTTCCTTTGGCAAAAACAGATATGTTATCTGCCAGAGAATATGAGCTGGGAGTTCACAGGGGAAAGGCAGATCAGATCACCTGGTGGATTTAATGCTCTGCTGTCATCCGGTTGACACTGGCAGTGTGACCTGAGATTAGGCCTTTAGGCGAAAAAGGCGAGTGGAGGCAGGTCGTCTGGGAATACCCTTTTCATTCCTCTGGATACAAAGCCTCAGTGATTATAGGTTGCTCACAACAAATGCTTCCTGTCAGTCGAAACAAGCTGGTATTACAAAGACTGCTTCATTGTTTGCATTCAGATCAGTCATTCCTTCCTGTGTTTGATTGTTTCACAGTTCCTCCTAATGTTGGACTTAAACTAACACACACCTTCTTTCTCTCACACAGTATGCAAACCAGGCTACTTCAAGCCTTCTGTATCGAGTGAGTTATGTCAGGTTTGTCCTGATAACACCAAGCCGTCCACAGCCGGCGCCACCGAATGCCAATGTGAGGAAGGTTTCTTCCGCTCTTCTTCAGACCCTCCTACGTCACCCTGCTCTGGTAACAACCACACTCACTGTCATATTACAGATAAAGTCAACGTTTAGAAGATCAGGCTAACCGGTCTGTGTCATGTACTTCCTCCCCAAGCTCCACCCAGTGCCCCTCGTGACCTGATCGCCACCACCCTGTCATCAGAGGGCCGGCTGCAGCTGTCCTGGAGCCCGCCGCTGGTGACCGGGGGCCGCAGAGACCTCACCTACAGCGTGGTGTGCGAGCACTGCGACGGGGGCTTGTGTGTTCCCTGTGGTGAGAAGATCCGTTTTGAGCCAGGACCTTCAGACCTGCAGGACTCCACGGTTGTCGTTAGTGACCTAGATTCTCATCTGAACTACACGTTCACAGTGGAGGCTCACAGCGGCGTGTCCCAGTTCGGTACTGATCGACCCATCGCAAGAATTACCACTGCTCTGGACTATACAGGTGAGCTTGGTCACATGAAAAGCTTTTTTTTAATCCTTTTTCTTAGATTTAACCTTGTGTTCTGCTCTAATTGGCAGTCTTCCTCATCGTTTGGAATCCCACAGACACCACTGCTGTATGTGTGGGATAATGATAATTGTGAAATCAAGCAAAACCTTTTTAAAACCCAATATGTAGTATTGAAGTGGTAATCTTGCCATCTGTGTATACTTATGTTTATACGCATTTCTCATGAAATTAAGGGAAGTCAGGAAGTATCAAGGTGATGCAACTATTTTAATGTTTTTCTTTTGAGGGTCTTTTGTCTCCAGACATTTTTAGACACGTTTTTTTAATATAATATTGTATTTGTCAGTAAAAACTATTGTAGAAGAAGGGCTTACTACACAAAGAGGAATTCAGTGTGACCCACTAAATCTCAAAGGCTTTCATTTCCAAACGTCCTTTCCAAAGACTATGATTAGTCTCTAACCATTATTTTGCTTCCTGTCTCTCACCAACCGTTAGATCCCCCCAAGGTGACGTTGATCCATCTGGATGATCGCGGCCCCACCAGTCTGACTCTGTCCTGGACTCTGTCTCGCAGGCCTCCAGCCCACATCAATCACCGCTATGAGCTTATGTACCGCAGAAAAGTATGACTGAGTGCTTTGTGCTCTTTTGTCTCTCCTTCCCTCGTTCAAATTATTCCGACCAAATTCTAATCCACCCACTTTCCCCTTCACAGGATGACGAGGGCGAGCGTGATGTGACCACCTACACAGTCCTGATTTTGGAAAAAAGTTCCGTCCAGATAAATGACCTCACCCCAGACACTACTTACATGTTCAGGGTCCAGGCACTGGGTCCTGAAGGACACCCCGGCAGCTACAGTGTGGAGCACGAGTTCCTAACTTCCCCATTAGGTACCAGCTAAATCTATAGAAGATTAACTATTTTCCCAAAATCTCTGTGTGGACTTTTATTTCACACACTGAGTTGATAAATGTTTCCCTTTCTGTGATTTGCACAGCTGAGTCTCAGATCCAGAACAACTCGGCCATGGTGATGGGAGCTGTAGTTGGAGTAGCAGTTATTCTTCTCATCGTGGTGGCCGTTCTGCTGCTGCGTGGGCGGTTAACAACATGCTTCAGATCCACATGCAACGCCTGTGTCTTTCAGATAAATGTTATCTACATACCTGCAAACTGTGTGATTATGTTCCACAAGCGCCAGTAAATGAAAGATATTCTGCTATGACAGCTCAGGGAGGATTTATCAGTAATAGCTGGTATTGCTATTAAATACAGCCTTTGTCTTTTTCAGCAGAGACTGACCTGCAATTACTAAAATAGCCAGTCTGTATTTTGTTTAGTCCTTTAGTAGTGATTCTTCTTGTGTTCCTCTCAGAAGACTGAGCTCTCGTGGCAGGAGAGGAGCTGAAGATCCCTACTTCTCAACAGGTTAGAAAACCATTCTGTACATGCAATAATAATAATAATAATAACAACAACAGTTCATTAAGTTATTATTTAGCTTAACAAACTGGACACTACTTCCTCTCCTTAGATCAGCTCAAGCCTCTGAAGACTTACATTGATCCACACATGTATGAGGACCCTAACATTGCCATCCAGAAGTTTGTCACAGAAATTGACCCGAGTGCCATCAGCAAACAAAAAGTCATCGGTGTTGGTAAGTGTTTTTTTTAAAAAAGAAATTTTTTTAATCGCCTGTCTTTCATTTAATAAAATGTTAAGAGCACAGTTTCTAACGTTTCCTCCTGCTGTCCGTCTGCCGATCAGGAGAGTTTGGGGAAGTGTTTTGGGGCGTGATGAAGACTCCCAGGAGAGGGGAGGTGGCCGTCGCAATCAAGACCCTGAAGCAGGGGTACTCGGAGAAACAGAGGCAGGACTTTTTGAGCGAGGCCAGCATCATGGGTCAGTTCTCGCACCCGAATATCATTCGTCTGGAGGAGTTGTCACCAAATGTGAGTGGATAACCTCAGAGAGGAGCTTAACAATCCTTCTCAACTTATTAGAATCAACTTCTTGTACCCTTTTCTTTCACTAAACATGTTTTGTTTTACATTTTCAGTCAAGCATGCCATGATAGTGACTGAATACATGGAGAACGGAGCTCTTGACACATATCTGAAGGTAGGTGCATGCATTTGGTCAAAGAAGTTCAAATGACTTAAACATGATATTATGTATTCATACATATGTATTTTTCCCTTTAGGACCGTGATGGAGAGATTCTGTCATATCAGCTTGTGGGGATGCTGCGTGGAATAGCTGCTGGCATGAAATACCTCGCCCGATATGAACTCGTCCACGGGACCTGGCAGCAAGAAACGTTCTGGTTAACAGCAACTTGGAGTGTAAAGTGTCTGATTTTGGGCTTTCGCGTGTGCTGGAGGATGATGCTGAGGGCACATACACAACAAGAGTAAGTCTAACAGCTACATTTCACAGTCTTAATTCATGAAGTGAACAACCCTTGGTTCTTTTTTTCTAGTAACAAATGCCAGACTGTTATGGTATTTTCATTCTCAAGTGTCCAATATAAGGTGTTGGTCTGTCAGCGCCTTGTGTTTCCAGTCCCTTCACCCATTAAAATGATTTGTTGATGTTTCTCTTCTGTCAGGGAGGTAAAATCCCCATCCGCTGGACGGCCCCTGAGGCCATCGCTTACAGGAAATTCACTTCAGCCAGCGACGTGTGGAGCTTCGGCATCGTCATGTGGGAAGTCATGGCATTTGGAGAACGGCCCTACTGGGACATGAGCAACCATGAGGTATGTTTCAGATATCACGTTGTCTTTCTAGCTTTTACAGTTGAGCTGAAGGATTGTTTTGGCCTGTGAAGGTCAAACTTTAATGTGTATAACCACGGAGTCTGTGCGGGGTCGGTGGTGATAAAAGCTGCCTGACATCTAGAGTAGTTTCCCCGCCATCCTCTTCAAATGAACTCTTAATGTCAACATACGAACACAGCAGTTTTTCAGACTGAGTCTGTCACTACACTCAGAAATATACCTCAGATCTAAGCACTGCCTTCACTATTCCTCAGGTCATGAAGGCTATTAACGAGGCCTTCAGGCTTCCTGCTCCAATGGACTGCCCCTCTGCTATCAACCAGCTCATGCTGCAGTGTTGGCAGAACGACCGCTCCAAACGGCCTCGCTTCTCAGACATCGTCAACATTTTGGACAAACTGCTCCAAAGCCCAGAGTCTTTGAAAACCATCGCTGACTTTGATCCACGGTATGAAGGGGAAAATTTTTTTTTTTTATATATATAAATAAACACACAGTCCTCCAAATCAAGTCCATAACAAAATACATTACATAGAGCATAGTTAATCATTAGTTGCTGAAGCATATTCCCCTTTTAAAGGCATGAGCTCCTTCCTGTTAACAAAGTGAAAGACACAAAATTAGAAGAACTACTATAAATGAAACTAATCTTCTCAGGAGTATAATGAATTCTGTGGAGAATTACACAACTAGATTACATAATAATAAGTGAACATCTTCACTTGTGCACTCAGTGTACATAGTATACAGTAAAGTAACTGATGAGTAATCCAAAATATGGATTGTTCCCCGCAGCGTGTCCATCCGCCTGCCCAGCACCAGCGGCTGTGACGGCACTACGTTCAGGTCGGTGCCCGAGTGGCTGGAGTCCATCAAAATGAACCAGTACAGCAATAGCTTCGCCCGCGCCGGGATCACAACCATGGAGCAGGTGCTCGCCTTGAGGCATGAGTAAGTGCACACATGGCACAGGTGCAGCGAGACAGAGCTGCACTCATTCATCTGACACCAGGCCACATGTTGTAGTAACACATAGAAAGCATTTAGCTCTCAGCTTGAACATTTGTTATCTAGTTTGTGAATGCAGAAATCCTCCACCCTACCTCTGCCCATGTCATTCCTGTCATTCTGCTGCCATAACTTCTACAGCCGTGGCCTTTTTTTTAATCTGATGAACCACCACAGCTCAGTCAGATGAGCAATATATTTAAAGAGTTGATCCACAACTTTTAGCTCACTATTTGAAATGGTAATTCATTAGAGAGTTTCCATATAGTTTTTTTAGCCCACTGAAAATGGTATCATTTATCTTGTCCTTTCAGAGACATCAGGAACATTGGAGTTCGGTTGCCCGTCACATGAAGAGGATAGCATACAGCATCCTGGGTCTGAAAGACGAGACAAACTCCCTCAGCGTGTTTAGTGTGTGATCTAAGCATTCCTCCGAATCAAAGTGCACTGACCGACCACTGACCAAGCCATTTCACTCACACACGAGGAGGACTGAAGGGGCGGGGGGGTGAAACTGAGCTACACTGCAGGGGGTTTTTGTGGCGCGACTGAAGAGGACCCTCCAAGCGACTCAGAAGGACTGAGATCAAAAACACTTATGTACTTTATAATGACAGAAGACAAATAATTTATCTTTATGTAAAAAGGTTTTATATGTTGAACATAAACAACTTATGTGATGTAGTAAATAAACTATTATGAAAGTAAGTGCAAAATGTGAGACACTGAGAGTGCTTGGTTTGTATTCACTGAATGACTGACATATTAAATACTCTTTATGATTAAGGGGGTTTTCTTCCAAGCACTCACTTTATCCTGCCAGTGTTTCTGGGGTCTTAAGTCAGTTTGTTTTTCTACATTTTGTTATGATCAGTGACACTTATTACATTTGGAATGGTTATTCCACTCAGGACAATGAATCACACATTCTTATGTTTTGTAGTTAGTCTTTGCATCCCATGATGCACTTTCTTCAAGTCTTTTGTTTGTTTACATCATGTCTTATTACAAATGTCCATTTTTATTTAATATTTATTTTATTTTGTATTTATGTAATTGCGTTACGTAACAAATGACTGATCTGGCGCATATTTGTCAGGCAGGTGTATTTTTGTGTTTAAATAAAATTAGTGTTTCCTTGTTACTGGATTACTTTCTTGTACTTAGTAGTCAACTAGTATTTGTTTTTAATTGCCACAAACTTTGGAACAGACATTTATGTTTGCCAAAGGATGAACCCCACTGGCATTGGTGATCCCCTGGCTCTTTAGCACCAGCTCATTAACTATTGGATGGCTTGCCATAAAATGTTAGACATTCACAGTGTTTGTGAGCTTTAGTGATCCCTGACTTTTTGGGTTTTTCTGAATTTGTGCTTCAGTTTATGACCAAATACCTGCCCATTATCAACTATTAACATGCTATTATGTGGAACTAGGATGGTAACAGTGATGAAAACACAGATGATGTATATGACATCCAGTAGCTAAAATTGAATTACTTCAAGCCTAAATATTCAAAAAAATAAAAACTCTATACCTTACTTCTTTACAAAAGAGGACCACATGAGTTCTGAGTTTAATCTCAGAATTCTGACTTCATTTTTAGAATTTTGAGTCATAACTCTTGTAACATCAAAACTCAAATACAGTTTTGTATCCTAATCCTATTTCGTACATCTTTCTAGCTCACTTTTCATATATTTGCTCACTCAACAGATAAACAAATAAGATCTTTTTGCTTACTCCAACCTCTCAGAAATAAATTATGCAATACTGCCACATATAGCTCTTAACACTTCCCTGCTCAAAACATGATAAACTCTTCTGACATAGGTTGCTTAGGGCCTTTCTTCTGATACCGCCCTCTGGCCAGTTACTATGTTTACTCCACCACGACTGGTGCAAATACAAAAACTAATTTTGTCTTGACAGTTTGGTTTTCTTTACAACTTAGCACTTCAGCCTCACAGAGCTTGTTTTGGTGACGCCTGTCAACCAGACGGAGTTGATCAACCTCATTGACTTTGCCACGGTGGAGCAGAATTTCACACCTACACACAACCTTGCTCTATCATTTCACAGTCACTCAAGGTTTTTAATGAAAATGCATTAGTACAGTGTCATTTCCATGATAAATCCTTAAAAAGCCCAATTCAATTTAATCTCAAAGCTACTTTGTTTCATATTGACACTTTTGGCTGTGAATGACAATATCAATATCCCACCTGATAATTATAGCTTATTCCTTCACACAGAAACTGCTCCACACCCCAACCACAAAGACTGCCAGTCTGGGGTGTGGCTAGACATTTTGGACCTTCTGACAACCGTTCAACAACCGTTCTAACACACTGAATATCTAGAATCTGTGTTATGTTCCACTGCAGCTGAATCTCACCCACACCCACACATATATAGAGAGATTAGAATGACCTCTTCTGGATCCAGACCATAGATACACAACACCTCCTCAGCCTTTATGGAGAAAGGTCAAGGTATTTTCTCTGAAGATTCAGGATCACTGCCTCAGCAGACCTGTAGAGACAACAAATTTACAGGTCAGATTAACAAAGATTGATTTTCCTAGCATGTTTGACCGGATTTTTTGTGTGTGTGAAATCAGTGAATGTTAGAAAATTGAGGACTGAAGATTTGAGAGCTGTAAATGATTTCTGTTTCAGGTCACTCATATCCTACAGGGAAGGTCCAGGTCATTGGAGACATTTTTCAGTTCACAGTCGATGTGAGTGAATTTTGTCCAGAAGATGTTATCATCACAATTTCCAACAACCTGATTGAGGTGCATGCGGAGAAGGTGAGCCATACAGTCAGTCAGCCTGGTTTAGTAAATGGCCGATCTGTAATAGTAACCGCCAAATCGTAATGTGACCTGTAGTTTGATTGCTGAATTTGGCTTGAGAGGAAGTATATATCAAGTAATTTGATAGAAGTATTTATTATTTTGGCTGTACATTATTCTTCGCAACCAACATGAATGCATATAATATCAACATATAAATGACCTAAAGTACTCAAGTTATAGTAATGGATTAAATCTAATGGATTACTGGAGCAGGATTACAGAACAGCTCAAAGGGACTTTGATCTTACAACAATGTAAAGAAAGAAATGTGTAGAAATTCTTTGAATGTAACTTTTCAACACCAATAATGTATGCCTTCCTTGTGTTCTCATACATTATGCAGCTGGGAGAAGATGGCACAGTCACAAACACTTTTTCCCACCAATGCAAACTACCATCAGGTGTGGACCCCATATCGGTGAAGATGACGATGGAGAGCAGTGGGGCCCTGACTGTGAGAGCTCACAGGCTATCATAATGCCTAATGTCTCCTCCCTGCACTTGATGATTCAATGCTGGAGTTTAGCGCCCTCTGGTGGTGGGTAAAGCGACCCAATGCACCATTCATGTACCATCAGAAATATGTAAAATCCCCTTCCACTGCACTTGAACCCAACATCAAGACAAATAATGTATAAAAAGTGAGATTTTCCATAATGCTCTTGTTAACGTCATGTGAAAAATCAAGGCCAAACAACAGCGGAGGGCACAAAAACCTGAAATATTTACACAACTTTTGTTAGACTAACTAAACCGTTAACACGTGTCCTGCAACTCTCGAGGCTTACATTTACAATTACAATTGTGTGTTGTTTTGTTGCTGTTTACACACTGACCAGAACCTGTAACTCTGTAACATTTCCTGTTTTACACCCAGATTTCAGTTCTGGGAACCAGACAAATCTGCCATGCTCAATGCTTCATTTGCCAGGCTATTTCTATTTATCCAACTATTTAATTTATGTAATACTTCCAAATCAAACATTTAAAACATTGCCTGTCACTAAAAATTGACAAACATTTGCAGGAAATACAGTAAGCAGGTGTTGTGATTTTATTCAGGTAATGGAGCAAAGAACATACTGCAATGTGGTGAAAGTGGCCGAGGCAGAAGATGTAGGAGTTATCTAAATCCAGAAGATGGCAGTAGTGCAACATTAAGGATGCAACTGCCGTTAAAACGCAAAGAAGAAGAAAAAGTAATACACGGAAGTGACGTAACGTCAGGAAGCAGATGTCAAGGGATGTTTATTTTTATTTTATTTTTTATTTACAAAGGCAACAACATACAATATTTTTGTTGGGGAAAAGGATATGCATGCGTAGCTATATATAATACACATGTCAAGGGATGTTTTAGATTACGGACGTTTTTGTCAGGTGGCTGCACCACTAGCTAGATAGCTAGCTATGCTATTAAATGTTAAATGTTATTAGCCGATAACAGTTGTTATTAAATCGCTTTATGTTGAGAAAAGACTTTTTATAGTATTTTAATACTAACAACGGTCTTCCGCTACAGTCAGATCTACAGTCTGACCTTTTTTTGATAAAAAACTGACCTTAGTAGAGTGTCGCTAACGTTACCTTTAGTTAGCTAGCTGAGCAGCACAACTAGCTAGTTAGAGCTATCAACATGGCGCATGTTTCTCCTTCCTCCGGATCAATCGTAGTAGCCGACTGGCATCGATGTAAAGACAGCAAAGAATATTTCAGCAGAATTCTACACAAGAAGAAACGCAAAAACTTCGGTATGACTAAGAAACTGTACCATTTTGGTTGAATCACAATAGTTTTCAAAAGCAGCACATTATTAGGTATATGTAACAGCAAGGCTTTGATTATACAACACAGTATTTCAGGAAATGTGTTCTACATAACATTTTTGTGATGTATTGTATTGTCATGGACATGGATCTAGCAGCACAAAGTATAGATAATACATCTCCACCATCACTAACCAAAACAACGTTGGTAGTGGCATGATGTGGGTTTTGTCAAGGTTGGCTCTAGATGTAGGGAGAGTTGGTAGCATTTGTAAACATGACTTAATTGTCTTACGAGGCTGTATCCGAAAATTATGTCATAACTTATGTTTGAGTTTGTGTAAAGAGAACAATGTAAAGTAAATGAAATGTTACAAGCCCGTCTCTATAATACCTTATACTGTTCACTAAACAATCAACACAAAATCACTAAAAACAAGATGGCAAAACAAGACCTAGGATTGTCACGTGGTGTTTTATTTTTTTTCTTCTTAAATAATTTGTGATGTCTAATGCAGATGTAGGAGATTTCTAAGAGTGACATACATATACAGTACTTGATCAATCAAATGATAGACAAACTAATTCAGGGGCGCGATATAATTGCTTGAAAGCTACTTCCAGGCTGTCATCATGTTGTATATAATTAATTAAGACCTATAAGTGTCAGTGATCTTTGACCAGAACATCATTTTGACACTGTCATGACTGTGAAAAGTATTAATACCAAGCAGTACACAAAAGAAACTATTTAGACGGCCCTTTTAAAACTGTTTTACAGGTCTGTTGGAGTCTCCAGTGATGCCCCCACATATAGCTGTGGACACAGTTCACTATAAGATCTTTATCTCTGGCAAGAGTGGAGTTGGGAAAAACTGCTCTTGCTGCACGTCTTGCCGGCCTGAATATTCCTAACATGCACTATGAAACCACAGGTAGGTCTAGAATGAATTGTTTAAGAGTAATTTACACAATTAAAAAGTAAATATGGTTACAAATATTCATCCAATTTATCTCGTTTAAGGTATTGAGACAACAATGGTATATTGGCCAGTGAAGCTGAGAGAAAATGGCAGAGTGCTTTTCTTCCGTCTGCAGCTGTGGGACTGTGGAGAGAATGCCTTGCGTAGATTTGACCATTTGCTGCCAGTATGTTTGTAATATAAAGTGTTTTCACACAGCATATTGTATTGAGTTATGAACTAATGTGAAACAGAAAATAAAGACTATGCTAGTATCAATCTAGATAAAAAATACATCACAGCAGACGTTTTGTCAAATCCCAGTTCCCTGTCTTCCAGGCTTGTAAGGAGCGGGGGGCCGGATCCCTTTTCTTGTTCTCCTTCACTGACAGGACATCTTTCGATGATCTGCCAAATCAAATTGCTAAATGGACTGGGACACCTGTGACTCGTGTTGTGAAATTGGTGGTTGGCACCAAGTATCCTTTTGTGTTCTTTAAAACTTGAAAGTTGAGTATGAAAAAAAAGTACAGATATGGGCATTGATCCTTAATGTTCCCTTTAGATTTGACCTTTTCATGCACTGCGTGTGGCGGAGAGAGACGTGAGAGACTTCCAGGAGACATGCAGCTTACCGGTGCTGCGTGTAGGTGGGGACGTCAGTGACAAGCTGGGTGATGTAGCCCCCCTCCTCAACTGCCTGGCGGAGAGCCTGTGGCATCAGGACTGTGTTACAGCCAGATCAGCCAGCCACCCTTAACAGCACGAGACAAAGACTCTACTTTAATGCCACAAGTGATTTTAAAGAGGCAGTTGAGGTGAACTGGAGGTCTACCCCTGGGTGTCTGTCTTTGAGGAATTGCATTTAGCAGCTGATCTGGGAGGGCTTAAGCTCTTTCAGGGTGGGAGAGAAGCTGCTGTTGAGATGAATGGGCATTCCCTGACACTATGACTGCTGTCAAGATGGATTTTTGATTCTGAAATATCTTAAAATTCTCCTATCCTATGTCAGCAGGGTGTTTGTTCAGTCATGATTATGGGTATGTTTTATTGCACTTAAACTGCTCCCTCAAAGCCTGAACTTGCTTCCCTTAAGGACTATCCAATAAAAAAGGAAATTGAAGGAGAGAGGCAATGAGCAAATGTGTTTTAAACGGATGAGACGACCTTTCTCAAAAGCGTCACATGAATTTGTCAGCTGTTTGGGGGTTAACTTCTTCAGCCGCATAGCTTCCAGGAAGGCTGCTCGTGTGTCCTCTCCTATAGCTACTCGATTGTCCCTCCTCAGGGCAGAAGTAAGAGCTTTGAGACGCCTTCAGAGAGGAGGGACAGAACACCTTCCGGTTCAGCCAAGGAGCTAACAAAAAGGGTAATGAGATTCAGCCAGTGTCTGGGACTCGTTATATCAACGTGCAGAAGTTCGTGATGTTTTGTGTTCTCCATACCATTGAGTGCCAGTTAATTACGTGCATAATTAACTTCTCACTTTTATGTATTAGCACCAAAACTTTAATCACTTTGTTGGAAACACCCTTTTCTGTGGTTTTGATTCCTTGACATCTAACAGCATCAAGACAGTGTGTTAGAGGTCCACTGTGTAACATGTTTAATTTGTATATTTATCATAAATCTGTGTTGTTTCGTTCAAACTTGTCCTTTTCATGAGTTAATACATCTTTCTCTCTACCATCAATTGGCTTGAATTTTACATTTCCATGAACTGGGGTAGACACTCTATTCATGCACCATCTTTAAATAGGTTAGCTGGGGGAGAGACATACAAGACCTATTACTGCTCTGCCTTTTTATTTGGCACAAGACAGTTGATCGATATGAGCTCAATGCTAGATGCCAGAAATTCCTATACATTGGCTCTTTAAATACTTTTGTCAGAAGATCAGGGCCGTTTTTGTCAAGTTCTTGTTACCAGCTTCAATTGGAAGCATTTGGCTAATCATGACAGACTTTAATAAAAAAATTAAGGGCACATTGCTTAAGAAGCCAGCATTTTAATACAAGTGAAAATCAAATAAAAAAATCCATTCCCATCTATTTAAAAAGTCACCTTCATGCTGTGTGTCTGCTAATTGTGACATATTCAGTGCGTGTTTGAAACCTTCATGTTGTGTCATGTGGTGTTTATCAAGTGCGGTCAAGTTAAGATACATTTTAAAGAGTGAACCAAATTAATTTATAGTTACAAAATTCTCAATTATCAAAATGTATACATTAGTAATGTGTAAGTTAAAACAAGCAAAGTTTGAATTCTAAATCCCAATTAACTAAAAACAAAAAAACACCATTTTTTCCCCCCATCACTGCTTAGACGAAAGCTCCTTCATCCATGACTCTTCATCGGATCTGCAATTAAAAAAATAAAAATAAACACAGGAATCACAGATGGATGACCGGCTGCTCAAGAAGATTTTAGACATTAACAAAAATATGTGCACTCATACCTTGTGTGTGCAACAAGTATCATGGCGGTTGGTTGTCTGGTGTGACTTGAGAGATGCAACATGAAGGAGTTTGGGGGTAGACCCAGGACCTCAGGCTTCAGATGCTCAACGTGCACATGTGTGGGGAATTCAGCATGATCCACAACTTTGAACCTTTGTCCCTGTGCCGAGAGAAAACCGTCTGAAATTCAGTAATAGGAAGGTTAAAAAAATAGGTTTGTGGTGTTAAGATGAAATTACTTTTTCAAGGAGATGATCAAAAGGTCATTGAAGAGGTGGAGGTAGACACTGACAAATGATACTCTCGAGTTGTAAGCGGCCACAGTCAGCTGTCTCATGGAACCCTGGTGCACCAAAAAACGCCCACTTACGATCAGAGGGACTGACTGGATGGAGGAAGAGGCAGTCAGTCAGAATTTAAAACAGACTTTGTTCAGATTTTGTGGTGTAAACCTGAAGATGGTAATATATTCTGTGAGAAAAAACAAACAAAGAAAGTCATCACCTTAACTTTGCCAAAATCCAGCTGCATTTCCAGGCAGACCAGCTCCTCGATTTGTTTCATTTTTCTGACCCGCTTGTCACACTCTGTCACTATCTGGTCAGAGTAGATAGTAATGCAGTTTTTTAGAGATGACTTTGAAAGCCATCTACATGGCAATTCTATTAATGTTTTCATCTCCCGCCCAACAACAAGCTCACTGAGGAACTGAACGTACAGATCTGAACACTTGAATGTAAAAATATATTACCTCATGGATGGCTTCAATTGCTTTTTCGAGATTTGAAATTGAGGCAGAGCCTGGTGTAGCTGCAGTTTCAGGATGCTCTGAAATGACAAAAAAAACAAACTTCAGTTGACTTCTGAAAAACATGTCATACAAGTTAGAAACTTTGTATTACATGTATGCATACAATTTTTAAATTATCACCAGATGCCTATACCTCTAGGATGAGTTTAGTACGAGTAATTCTCTGGAAAGGAAGGACAAGGAATGACTTCAGGCTCTGTCTTTGACACACTGGGTCACGCTCAAGCTTCTTGATTGAATACACAAAGTCCCTGTTCTGATGCCTTAAAAAAAAAAGAGAAATGTGTTTTATGGAAAGTCTGGTGTATCAGCAGTGGTATTAAGTAGGCTACTGAACCAAGACTTACAGTAGCTGGGTTGAAAAGAGTCTCTTGGTACATCATGTTTAGTCACATATGGAACATAGAGGCGGTGAAACTCAGGGCAGTGCTGAAGCACAATGTCTCCAACCTGAGATAATAACACACTCTTTCCCAGTCGAATTTCCAGATCCATAAGAAACCTAGAGGAGACGGACACCAGCTCAGCATAGACAAATTAACAAAACCAGTAAAAGTAAAAAGAAAAAATAATGAGGTACTGGTCGAAGTTTGACTTTCACTGGCTACAAGGTCATCACAACGGCAAATGTTGGAAAACAACATGTGATGCCCCTTTGATTCAGAGTCCGGCTTCAGTGCCTTTGACGCATAGAAGTGATTGATCAGAAGTCCAAGGCCTTTAGGTAAGACGCTCAGAGCCGATCAACTCAAACATTGACTTTAGAGGAAGAAAAACAAGAAGTATTAAGGGAGAAATGTCACACTAAACCTTAAGAGCATAACAGATGCGGCTGATTCTGTGTGTCATGGTCAGCAAAGTCCATGAAAAACCATTACTTTGGTGTACACCCCCCCCCAGTTAGATGCAAATGTGTATATAAAAATGCACAGACTACAGATGACATGTTACAAAAAAAAAAATCTAGAAAGTTACATAAAAAAAAGGTATACATAACATGCTTGATGTAACCATATCTAAACAGGTAACTTAGCATAAATAACACGCTTAAATGCTAAAAAGCATGATATGCCGAGTCTGAGGATTAACCACTTCTGATTTAGTGTTCAGCCTTCTACACATAGGCCTACTGGTAAAATAGCATAGTTTCCCTCCATTTCCAGTCTGTTGTGTTTAGAGCATTAGTGACCCAGGCCCAATACTTTTGCTACACTTCTGTGTGTGATTTTTAATGTCATTTGATTCCAAATTGGTTAAAACCATTCCAGAGTGGAGTGTGTTGATTATCATGTTGTGTAAAGTATGAAAGAGAGTTTTCACACCTCCTGAAGGCGATCTCTGGTTGTCAGGCTGCTGAGCAAGCCAGACGCCTTCACCTCTTCTAGATCTTGCCAAAGAGTACATGGAGTCACCCTGACTGGCTGAGCTAGAGGTGAGGTCAAGTCCCAGGGGAGTTTAATTGAGGATATAACCTCAAAGCGGCGCTTGCAGACCATGGGGGCTTATCAATTCAGACACAAAATCTCGTGCTCAGTCTGCGAAGACTGCCCGTTACGCATGCAGACAGTAGTCCTGATACAGTGGGACTGCAGAGCAAAGGAAGAAATGCAGACAAGGTATTGCATATTGATAAATATTCAATAACTGACAAGGCCAAAAGGAGAATGGTAAACTTACAAAAATGAATGTACTTTGACTGGAATGGTACACTCAGCACTTCCTCCTCAGCTGGATGTTCTGCCCTGGGTTTATTAAGCAACATTAGTTAAAAGTGTAAAGTATTATAGATGAGTATAACACCTCTACAGTCTCTACCCTTCTGTGCTGCCTTCTGATCCTCTAATGGAGATACACTGGATAGTCTTCCTAGGTACTGACAAGGTTGGGCACAGGGAGTGCTTTTTAAAAACCCCACACCGACCCGAGAGAGCTGAAGACATGTCCATGGAGGACTAAAAACAACAAAAAACAAGGACACACGCTTTCATCGCCCTTATCTTACATGCAAAGTGTTTAACCACGTGTCCTTACTCGTAATTCTCAAGCTGGTTCAGGGAATCACTGTTTTATCAAAGGCTCTGTGTCCCAAACTGTCGGTTTCCAGAGAAAACCTCAAAGGATGCTGATCTCTTTGTCTTTACGGTTTGTAGTCCCAATGATTCACTGGATGACTAGCTCCAAAGTAGGAGTGTAAAATTAGCACAATGTTGCTGTCTAAATAGGAAGTTACTTTCACCTGTGCAGCCAAATTGAGCCATAATGTTTCTGTCTAGAACTGCTGCCACCAAAGTTGCTTACAATCCTGACCCCAGTGCTATTGTGGATGTGTTCATCTACTGAAGTATCCCTAGATTTGCTCCAGAGCCACTCGGATTAAATGGATTCGCTTGGATGCAGCTGAGAGTTACTGAGCTAAATCACACAATTAGAACCAGGTGTGGCTCTCTTTTTCTTAAAGTTCAAGCTAACGAGCTGTGTCCTGTAGTTCAATACCAATTCAAATTAAAGATTTTGAATTTATAGACACAACAAAAAACCTTTAACGCCACTTTGGGCTCTGGGAAAATCAGATTTTAACTATTGTCATACATTTTATAGACCAAATGATTCATCAAAATTTTTTACACCATTTGAGGAAAAGGTATCACTTTCTGCAGTCAACTATTAATCTTTGAAAACATTTAGCTTTAAAATTGAATTGGTAGTGACATAATACTTCAAGGTTTAGTGCATTTGTATAGATAACGGGAAAACCTTAAGCATTTCCTGTCAAACAGTTGATTTGGTTAAGTACATTGATTTTGTTGTTGCTGCCACTATACAGTGGTGTGCTCTAAGTTTAGAAACCCATGCTAAAGTTGACTAAAAA